>APFE030070803.1:57978-88697 GCA_000404065.3 Pinus taeda | reverse complement strand
CGGTATTTTCCATTAATGAAATGAAGTGTTATTTCCGCTGCATCTCTTTATTTATGGTTATCGCATCTCTGTATTTATGATTATCTCTGCAATCTATTGCGTTCCTATTTAAATCCGGATCAGCAAGTTTTGGAGGCAACACACATTGACTATAAAGGCGTGCACATGTTATTGATTAGGCATGGTTGGTCTTGTCCTCTACATTATAGCTTAGTGAATCTCAATTATAGTGCTCAACATCTACGGTGGTTGATAACAATATTTCAAAATCAACTAAGACTATCAAATGTGTGCTTGTCACTCTTAAGAAGCTAAGAATAAAAATCTATTTGTTCATCTTACTTATAGATTTATTCTCAAATCCAAGTCTATTGCTTGGGATCAATGAACGAAATGGTATTTTCTTGCAAATTGGAGGTCATTTTTAGGTTTCTCTTTGATCTTAATGATATCCAAACAATTTGGAATGATAGATTGAATTATCTTAGTATGTTCTATCACAACTTGGAGTTGTGCTTTAGAGCGTTCATGGTGAGTAAGCATTGTAATTTAACACAAATTTTTATGGTTTACTATAAAGAAAGGAATGCACATGCTCACCATCTTAGGCAAGTGTTTGAAAGATGTAGAAGGTGTGGAATTTCCTTGAATCTCCAATAGATCATTTTTTGGAGTGAATGAAGGGAATTTATTTACGCACATTATGTCCAATGATGGTGCTATAATTTATCCAATGAGAAGAGAAAGAATCCAACAAGTATTATTACCTACAATTCTTTAGGCAAATAAACAATACAAACTTTCTTTTTTCAATTCAATCTCATCAAGAGGCACGCCCAAATTCACTAAGATTACAATCCTATTTTGACCATATTAAAGAAGGATTAAGAGTTTAGATGGAACAAATAAAGTGAATGGGTATTCCAAGAAATTAAACAAGCCATTACAATAACACTTATTTTGGTAAGTCCCAATTATTCCAAATGACTTTACATCAAAATATACAATTGCAAAAAAACCCTGCGAGAGCTGTGCGCGCGCGAGAGGAGTCACACAGTCACAGCGGGAGACAGCACGCAGCACTAACGCCATGGCCTCAGGAGGGAGCCATGAGCTGGATCCACCCCTTCCACTTGAGCTAGTTGCGTTCCAGGATCTGGTAGTGGCATGTAATAAATGGCCAGCAACAAAAACCCAACAAAAGTTTGTCAAAAGAGTGGATTCCATCCCCACAGTTGCTCTGCCGACCAAATAATCTTGCAAAGTGGTGTTGAACCTAGTAGAAAGAGGGCTTATTGGACAGTTCAGTGGGCTATAGCCCTTGCCTAAAGCTGTAGATGTCTGGGTGCAAAGGAACTGGCAATCTCTTATCAAGGAAGGAATCAAAAGTCACTTTGTCGGCAAAGGCTTCTTTGTATTCGTATTTGAAGCGACAAAAGACGAGGCCCTCATATTCAGAAATGGCCCGTATTTCATGGGGCCTCAGGGTTTGTATATGAATCAATGGACTCCAAACTTCCATCCGACATAGGATGTGCCCTCGGTTATCCCTATCTATGTGCGCTTGCCCCATTTACCTTTGAATTGCTGGAACCCCAAATTCTTAGAAACCATAGGTAATAAAATTGGAAAATACGTCGATTGAGCAGAAAGGAGGGACCAATACTCCCGTGCAAGAATTTGCGTAGAAGTAGACCTGGAGGAAGGCCTCTTTGAAGATATAAAACTCACGGTGGCTAATTGGACTCACATTCAAGTGTTAGATTATGAGCAACTCCCATTTAAATGTCAGCATTGCCATGGCTATGGGCACTTTGCGAGGCACTATAAAAAGAAATCAGAGGATGAGGCCGAGAATGCGAAAGGAGATCAATGGACTCAGGTCCAGCAACCAGGAACAACTAAGCAGAACAATAGAAACAAAGGGAAAGGAGTGTTCATGGGGAGTGGTGCTCCTCCCAAAGTCCAAGCAGAGGGGAGCTCAATCCCTCTAAGAGCAGACATTCCCACAAATCCCTTTGAAATACTCAACACACCAGAAAAACTCCTAGATCCAACAAAAAAAGTTGTTGAACAGCAGGCCATCACCATGGAAGAAGACAAAAGGCAGAAGGAAACAAGCCCTCTCCAAATCGGAACTCCAAAAGGTGTATCTAGTTCCCCAACCTATGTAGATATGACAAGGAAGAAGACTCTAGAGATTTCAGGATCCTTGGAAGATGAGACAACTGAGAGGCCCTCAAAAAGAGTGGGGAGGAAATCTCATAGAGAAGCCAGAGAAGAAGAGGCAGAGAGACAAAAAATGCAACGTATCCAGCCCACGATTGAGATGTCTATCAATAGAAATACTAGAACTAGGCCTCCCAGGGGAGGTACTACCCCACCCTCTGCTAGTAAATAATGTGATTAGTCTCTTGGAATTGTAGAGGACTGGGGAATCCCTCAAAAGTTGAAGCAGTCAAGAACCTATTGAAATCAGAATTTTCTAAGATCCTCATGCTCCAAGAGACTAAAATAAAAGGGGAAGCCCTTCTGGAACTCAGCAATGTAAAATGGAAAACAAAAGGTGGAAAAGCAATAAGTGAAAGGGGTTCATGCGGTGGACTTGCCACTCTCTGGGAGGAAGACAAGTTCCTACTTGAGAGCTCCTTTTAGACGCAACACTGGATTTACACCGAACTCTGACACCTTCCTAGTAAGATTACCCTTGCTCTCTTTAATCTTTACGTACCTGTCCTCTATGCAGAAAAGAAAGTCTGCTGGCAAACCCTGACTGATTTACTTGAAGCTTACTCCCTCAAGAATATAATTCTAGCAGGAGACTTCAATCTAATCCTTGACCTAAAGGAAAAAAGAGGAGGAACCAATAGTTAGGATCACTTCCTTCCCTTCATGGAAGACCCGATTCAGCAATGGGATTTAATGGACTTTAAGCCTAAGACAGGGCTTTACACATGGACAAATAACAGAGTTGGGGTGGAGCACATTTCAGCCCGGTTGGACAGATTCCTACTTCAGAGCACCTTCCTCTCTTAAAAGAAGATCATTTCCACAAAAATTCTGCCAAAGTTGACTTCAGATCATAAACCCATTCTTCTTCTACTAGAAGAAGAGGAAAAATTAGGGCCAATCCCAAATTCCAGTTTAGCCCTCTCTGGGCAGACAAATATGGGTTTATGAAGACAGTTAAGAAGGCCTGGTCCATCCATGTTCTTGGATCGCCCAATTATGGCTAGGAGAAAAAGCTAAAGGCCACAAAATCAGCCTTGAAAGAATGGATAAAAAATCCCACAGGCCCCCCCACTAGCCATAGAAAACAGAATATGAAGTTGTTGTTTGATTTGCAAAGGGGCCTGAAGCTGCAAGACATTACCTGCTCAAAATTCAGATCGAGCAAGAACTCCAAATCGACACTCTCCGATCATTCAGAGAGGAAGAATAATCCTTGAGGCTCAAATCACGCAATCTTTGGCTAGTGTCCGGAGAAAAAAATTCAGCCTTATATCACAAGCAAATTCGAACTCGACTTTCTAGAAACCACACTGCTGAAATCACCTCACTGGACAAGGCTATTCTCAAAGGCACAACTCTGATAAAAGAGGCTGCAACCTCTCATTTCCAGCAACTGTATAAAGAAGAAGGATGAGGAAGCACAAGACTTTCTCAAGCACGTCCCAAGACTGGTTACCAAGGAGGATAACTCAATACTATTGAAGCCCTTCATTGAGGATGAAATCAACAATGTCATATGGAAGATGGAACCAGACAAAGCTCTAGGACCCGATGGGTTCTCCATCCATTTTTATAGAATCTGCGGGGACATCATCAAGGTTGATTTGTACTAAATGATCAAAGGCTTCCTCCAAAAAGCCAAAGTGGGAGGAAGCACAAACTCCACTTTCTTAGTACTAATCCCAAAAGAAGTGAACCCAGTGGCATTCGACCGTTTTAGGCCAATTTCGTTATGTAATGCATCCTACAAAATACTCACCATGCTACTTACAAATAGAATAAAGTTGCTGCTGGAAAAACTCATCTCTCCCAACCAAGGTGTGTTTGTCAAAGGTAGGCATATCCTGGACAACGTGATACTGGTGCAAGAAATCATCCATTCCATCCATCAATGCAAAGAGAAAGGTGTGCTCATTAAGCTGGACATGGTGAATGCCTTTGACCAAGTAAGGCACTCTTTCCTCCTCCAAGTTCTTTCTGCATTTGGTTTTAGTTCTGATTTTATAAAATTGATTAAAACATGTATTGGAGAACCTTGGATAGCCCCTCTAATAAATGGCAGGCCAACAAACTACTTTAAAGCCTCGAGGGGCATTAGGCAAGGCTACCCTCTGTCCCCCTTCCTGTACATTCTGATGGCAGATTCCCTCAGCCGAAAGCTTACAGCAAAGAAGCTCAATGGGACACTTCCAGGCATCAGGGCGATAAATGGAACAACACCAATCAATCATGCCTTGTTCACTAATGACTATATCCTTATGGGAGGAGCCTCCATTAAAATTGCAAGGCCTTCAATGGAGTAATCCAAAGCTTGTGTAGAGTCTCTGGAGCTATGGTCATTAAGAGGAAAAGCATAGTGTATGGCTGGGCGATAGACCAACAAACTATTCTCAGGATTGCCCGAGCCCTGGGCTTCACTAGCTACGTCTCTAGGGACAAATTAAAGTACCTAGGCCTGCATTTAACATTGGAAACTAGCAAGGCCCCTCATTGGATGGAAACTATCAGCAAAATCAAGGCAAAAATGACTGCATGGGGCGGGCAGTGGCTCACCATAGTCGGGAAGCTCATTCTTGTTAAATCATATCTCTCCTCCCTTCCTATCTACCAGGCTTCATTTCTTTTAGCTATAAAAATGATCACCGAACAACTGTCTAAGTTGATTCGAAATTTCCTATGGCAAGGAGGAAAGGGGAACCAAAAAAAATTCACCTTGTAAGTTGGGACATAGTGAAAAGGCCAATATCTGAAGGCGGACTACAGGTAAGAGATCCCAGATTGGCCAATCTGGCTTTAGGAGGTAAGATTCTCTCAAAAATCTTCTCAAATCAAAGACATCTTTTAAGTCAAGTTCTAATTAAAAAGTACATGCACAGACTCTCAGTTAATAATATGGATAAAGGAGCTTCCTACAAAGGAACCACGCTATGGAAGCTTTGCAGCCGAGGTTTGGAGTTCTTTAAAGACCATCTCTATAGAATCCCAGGAAACGGAAAAAGAATTTGGCTATGGGAAGACAAGATCATGGTCCTCCAACCTCTAAATCTTGCCCCTGAAATTGCAGATTTGTGGAACTGGCTCATTCAGAAAGGTATTCACAAGCTTGTTGATATATGTTCTTGGGACTCAACTTCATCTCTTTCTAGTTAAGTTCTTTGGTCTAGCTCCTATGCATCTCCACTTGAGGGACAAGTGGTGTGGGTGGAAGGTCGAAGCTTACTCATCACAGCAGGGCTTTGCAGCTCGTCAAGAACAACAACCCCAGATCCACTCTACAAAGCTTTGGCAGCATGTTTGGGACCCCTTCGGTCTCCAAAAAAACAATTTTTTCTGCTGGATTATCATGCACAGAAGCGTCCTCACTGGAGATAATTTAATGAAACGTGGAATTATCGGTCCCCATAGATTCCCTCTTTGTTGCACGGCTCAGGAAACGATTGAACATATGTTCATCGAGTGCCCCTTCACTCAAGAAGTCTGGTTGCAAGCAATGTTGGGGCTAAACGCCCAAATTCTAGCACAACTTTCAGTAGTTAGTCTCTTCGTCTCATGGAAAGAGCGTTATCCTCACACTCTGAAGAGCAAATCAACATGGGCAAAAATCTAGAATGCAATTCCAAAATACATCTGCTGGGGAATTTGGTTAGCTAGGAACAAAGCCATCTTCAACAGCAGATGAAAATCCACCAATATAGTGACTGCAAAAGCCAAGGCTTTGCTGCTGAAAACTTACAAAAATAGACCCCATAAGTCAGACAATACTCTCCTCTCTGAAGAGCTCAGCTAGCTAGGTGAGTCCCTGAGGCGGGTCAGAAATAAAAAGAACCCCACCTGACCTTTCCTCAATCCAGAGTGGCAGCTTCGGATATCCGAGTCAGACTTTCAAAAATGGTGGAAAAAACAGCGCAAAGTATCGATGTTCATCGACGAAGCCTCCAAAGGAAATCCGGGAATATCAGGGGCAGGAGGAGCAATCTACTCCTCAAACGGGCACAAAAAGGACACCTTCAGTTGGGGCCTAGGACAAAGCACTAACAATCAAGCCGAGATTCTAGGACTGCTCAAAGCATGTCAGCTTGCTCAGGGGGAGAAAAGAGGAAAACCTTCAAGTCTTTGGGGATTCGGAAATCTTGATAAAAATCCTAAACACTGGTGATCATCTCAATAGCTCAGTGCTCAACGAGACTCTTGAAAGAATAAGAAATCTATTGCAGAACTTCACTACCTTCTCATTCTTCCATATCCTCCGAACTCTGAATAAGGAAGTTGAGATAATGGCAAATAAGGGATGTCTATTAGCTCAAGGTTTTCTGTGAAAGAACGATGAAGCAACGGAAAGGCATCCAATTCCTTAACAGAGAAGACCAACAGGGCAAAGTTAGGGCAGTTAAGCTCTCCCTATGAAATGTCCCTGCCTATATGAATATCCAAAGCATGGCGCAAGTAGCATACACCCAAGCCTCATCCGAATGCTACAGACCGATGTTGATCCACGGCCTTGACACACACAAACAAACGCTTTCTCATTCAGACATATGTTGATCCACGACCTTGACACATACAGACAAACGTTGTTTAAAAGAAGATGATTGCAGTTGATGCCAGATATTGATCCATCTTTGCTGTAGCAGTATAATACGAATCTCTCATTGGGCTAGACAACTAATGCGACTTAAGCATTTAACTCTCAATAGTGAGGTAATGAAACGACCCAACACTATTTTCATATACAGAGGCTATAGTTTGTCGAAGATGCTGGAATCAATTTTGGGCAATGCTAGGTTTGCCCTACCCTAACAGAGAAAAGCAGAAATGATCCACAGATGTCTCCCTTGTTTTTAGATTCAATGCTAATCAAGGAACTATAAGTTATCCCATAAGAATCAAATGTATCAGTGAAAGTCCAATGGATAAAGCTGGATTTTGAGGCTCTGAATCACCAGAAATCACACCGCTAAATGTAATAGGGGTTGTTTGGCTCAAGCCCAACCTTTCTTCTTAATAAAACTCATTCGTTCTTGTTAATATATCTATATATTATTTATATATTATATATATATATATATATATATATATTATTATATTATATATTTATATATTATAATATTGTATGTATGTATGTATGATTCGTATGTAATGTATATGGCATATATACACACCAACACACACACACACACACACACACACACACACAATTACAAATGTACTCCTATAAAGGAATCAACACAATTTGGAGAATAATATTTATGAGTAAGGGAATCAAAGGAGATTAAATGAATTATTCCATCTTGAAAAAATGGGCTATGACCTAGTAGATTCATCGAAGCATGATTAGGAGCTACATGGTACTCTACAAAATTTTTGCATTCTTACCTCATTTTATGGTAAAATACATTTGATACAACATGAGTGTTTGGATGTCAAAGGAAAACGAATATCTAGAATCCAAGAGTATGATTTAGAGCTCAAACCTACCAAATTAGTGAAAGATGATGGGTTTTCTAGAATGTTGACATAAGAGAACAAAACGAAACACTAAATTGAAGATAAATCAAGCCTAAGATGACTTTGGAAATTCTTGAAAACTTGTAATAACATGAGTTATACAAGGATATTATTTATTATTTACGAAACCTAACATGCCCAAGCTATAGAAATTTATATGCTCAAGTTTTAATGCAAAATACAAAATTTCAAATTTTAGCAAGAGGTTTATTAGACCTTAACCCAGTGAATTTTAAGCATGAGGGTTGTTATGAAACATAAAAAAAAAATAACAACAATGAGTAACATTTCAATTCTTAACATCCCTAATCCACGAGGTGATCCAAGAGATAAGATACAAACATGTTCCAATAAGTTTCAACCCTTTATGGCAATATTATTATGCATATCATAGATCTGAAAACACTTAAGATAGTTGGAAAGACAACATCAAATATGTTTTTTTATTCTTTAATTATAATGCCAAATTACTTCTTGCATTCACCCTTAAGTCAAATTAACAAGACATTTATTGTTGGGAATTACAAACCATGAAGAATGTAGATAGTTGGAAATCAAATTTGAAATTTACACAAGTATTGGACTACTGGAAACTTCATTAATATGCATAGAGATGATTTTCACGTGCAAACCATAACCTTATTATAAGGTTGGTACCGTTCTCTAGCTCTCTAAAACCCTAGCCATCGAAAACTAAGAGAATCATTTCTCACACTAAGGAGATTGAATGAGCATACATCAAACAAGCATGTGTTCCAAGGCAATATGTATCCTCTTATCCTTCTCTTCACCGAGTACAAATAGGGGTTTCAAATCAAAACCGTAATCTCTAAAATCTCTTAGGGATGAAACCATAATCCTAGTCTTCAACATGCCTTAGCAAGCTTAGGAAACCCTAGTGACTCCAAGAGAGAGAGAGAAGTGTTGTGATCCTCCTAGTTACATCTCTAACACAAGAGTGAAATAATGAGTATGTATTAATGATTTATCATCTCCAACATCTAGCTCACAAGAACAAACCCAAGCATTTTAGAAGAGCTAATAAAGATGTCCCCCTTCCCTCGTATAACTTAACCTAGGGTTTCCTCATGAACACTAACAAATAACTCCATGAAAACAAGTACAAAGAGAAGAGTGTGATGATGATTTATGGAATGAGGGCCAATGACATCACAAGCAACTTAGGTATCACATGTAGGCTCACACATATGGAGTGCTACACTCTATGAGTACACATGTCAAGCTCCAAGGTGATGTCATCCACAAGAAAGGTTATAAAAGCAAGGGCTCCATAAGGTGTGTCCAATGCTCCTCCTATAAACCTACAAAAAATCTAATGAACCTCCTAAACAATGTACTCCACTAGGTCCACTCCCCCTACATGAACATTATTGTAACCCAGGTGTCCCCAAACCAACTCCAATGTATATGTAAGTTGTTGGGCCTCCAAAATGTCTTTAAAATGACATCCACTTTCACCTTTATCGCCACCATTTTACTCACATGTCGCAACTCCATAACCATATATTCTTTCATTAGCCACCATTTTCACAAATATATGGATTAGGATCCTTATTTACCAAAGTTATTTATTTTATGCGTTTAAAGTGAATTTATGATTAAAAACTAGGAAATTAATATGGTTTCATGTATCTATATATGTGGCTTGAGTTTCATGACATGTGTAGGTCATTTGGAAGCTTCCAAGGCACCCTTATGTGGCCTCCAATGCTCAAATTCGAATTCCCTTCAAAGGAGATTTGGATAAAGGTCAAAGAAGGATATGTGTCCTATTTGGATTGTAACTCTATGAGATGTCTCATCATTTCTTATTTGGATTAGAACTCTATGAGACACTTAGGGGATATGTGTCTCATTATGAGCTATTTGGTTGTAACTATATGAAATTTTAGTGGATCTTCATTAAATATGGTAGTTACTTATGTACTTGTATAAATATGGGGGCCTCTCCTCTAAAAATTGATGTGTACAGTTGGAGAAATGCTGATGTTTTTAATAGAGAATTTGGAGCTTATACTTAGAGATTTGAAGATTTAATTTTGCTTGCATATGGAGCTTCTTCACTTGTAATCCTCATACACCATTGGAATGGCCATCTAATGATTGTGAGATTTAATTACTTTTATAGATTAAAGTTCATTTGCTTTCTTGGTATTAATTTTAGAACGACTGTGTAATTTTTGCTTTTCTAAATACATTTCAATAGGGAAGATTTATATGATTAAGTTTGAGGCAAGGGCTCATAGTTATTTTATTTCCTTTCATGTTCTGTTATTTACTTTCTTACATTAAACTATCGATTCATTGTATAATTAGATAAAAGATCAGGCCAAGAAGGTGACTTCAAATTGGGTGATTGAATGTTCAACCTATGCAATCATTGAGCTTTAATTTTTTGTGCTTTTATATTTGCTTTTAAGATCCTCATTTAATTGCATTAACTGATATTCCTAAAGATCATTCTAAGAAATTGATTTAATCATATTTCAAGATTGAATGGTTGAATATTTAATACATGCAATTATTGAGTTATTTTTTGCACACTTTACTTGCTTTTCTAAGATAATAGAAGTTAAAGTATAAATAGTTGCTTACGCATCATCTCAAGAAAGTAACACTTCATAATTGAATGCTGGAGTAACTAAGTATACATTAATTGTTTTTATTTATTTATTTATTTCACAAGTTAGTTGAATTTCATTTTCATTATTTAATTTCATAGATTAGATGAATTAGTTTTCGTTATTTTGGAGTTAGATTGATCTAAACCGAAAGACAATTTCTAGCACATACAATGCACGCATGCTTCACAAGTTTACGAAACCCCCGGATTGACAAACTAAATGATAGGAAATCACTTTGCCCCAACATTTTGGCGCAGTTGTGGTGGCATTTTATCAAATTCCAAGATGTCATTTACCAGTAAAGAATTTGCATCAAGTGCCATGTTTGATTTGTTGGATTTGTTTGCTAGCTCTGTTTTATCTGCTATTTCTTATCGGTGATCATGTCTGCTATCAAAGCCAACTCTAAAGCCCGCGTTCAACCGGGCTTCAAACGACCAGCCAGAGGACTCTCTAAGGCCTTTGCGAGAGTTATCGAAGTTGTGGTTGTTCATAAAATCTCTACAAGAATTTCCCAAGACGATCATGAACCAGTAGGCATAACCAACAACAAACCTGCAAATAATAAAAATTCAACCACAGCAATCGATTTTTTGTTGTCGGAGCATCACAGAAAACGTAATTGTTTTGTCACATCATTTTAAAATGTGTTTTCTGAGCAATCCAAGGAAAATTTCGGAAAACTGAGACATGTGTTTTTCTCAGAATAAGTCGAATTAAATAACCCAGAAATGGTTTTCTTAATTTCGCAACTGTTTGAGAGAAATATGGGATTCTTCGGGACCCTTTTTCGCTCACTGTGTGAGGAAAACGATTTCTAATTAATACACAGTGATCTGTTTGAACATGACACATTGAAGAGGGAAGAATTCAAATTAAAAACAAACTCTGTTGTAGCATTCGATCCCTTTTGGATGGAATTTCCTTGTTGGTCATAATAAATTCGATGATGGAAACTCCTTGGTGTTGTTCATTATATTTTGAACTCTTGCAATTATCTCAAGTAGTCCCTTCTCTCCTTCAGTTAAATACAATCCTGTGAAAGCTAGAATATCTTGATGGTCGTTGTGGTATATGCTGGTATATCAAATGCACTCAAAATTGTTCATTGAACCCTTGAATGTGCGCTTTGGTGTTGAATTGGTTTTGAATTACGTGGTGTATCTTTTCAAGCATTCAAACCATGTATATGCATTGAACCATTATATTGAAGAACATGAGTTTGGTTGAATAATTTAATTATATATGTGTTGGTTCATGCATTTGGCTCCATTCAAGGCTATTGTGGTTTTTAATGCTATATGGCATATGACATATGTTGGAGTGAATTCATGCCCATGAGGCATTGTAATTATCATTGGAGTTTGGCTCCAGTAAACCACAAAGGCAGAAAATCAAAGTTGATAAAATTCCTTCTACAAGTTGAACGACCTTTGATATTATGATGTGATCTTGAAGGGATAGATACCAGTTAATTTGTTTGTGGTCCAAGTTAAAAGTGGTCTTTATGTTCATGGTAACATTGTTTCTTGCTCTTTGAATTCATTTTTGGTTATTTACTAACTTGGGTTGTTTGTTCAGGATTTTAGTTACAAAAATTGTGCACATTCTGCAGCTGAACAACGATTCTACAACTAATCGACAATTTTGCAATGATGCATTTAACTCAATGATTTATTTGTAAAACAATGCATTGTAACCAGAAATTCATGATCAACATGCTATTTCATCTACTTACATCATCTTTCAATGTAGCATCATGTTCCCATCCCACATTTTACATGACAATTTTCATTGTTTCATAAAAAGTTCAAAACAGTCTAACTTTCTCATACGACATTAGAATTTGATGATTCAAGCGTCGTTGGAAAGATCTCAGAGAGATCTACAAAATGAGAAAGCTATTATTAGATTTTGAAATAGTAAAGAATAAAGAAATTGCTGAAAATAAACAACAGGTAACTTGAGGCACTACTTTCGACACAGGTATAAACTCTTTTGGTTTTCTTTCGTGAACTTGTTTAATCGTACCGATTCTTATTTTTTATGTACATGTCATTAACAGAGAGATCGATCACCTCTCTATTTTGATAACCTTACAATCCATTGGAGAAGAAGTACTAGTTTTTGCAGGTTCCGGGAGGAAGAACAGATGGCCATAAGCAATAGTGTCTCTCAAATACCACATTTATTTCATAAGAAAATGCTCAGAGTAGCAATAGAGATGAAACATCAATGCATGAGTAGATGCTAATGCATATTAGATCTAGCAGTTGCAAGCCTTTCAGATGCTAGTGTTTCCATTGCATCCATACTCTTTCAATCAATAAAACCTTCATCTCATTTCCTTTGCAGTCACATTGCATTTCACTTAGTCAGTCAATAAAATTCTCATCTCATTTTCCTTCACTGCTCATTTTTTTTATTCATAGAAACTATATTTTCCTGCTTTGCTTTCACTAACTCATAACCCATTTTCATAAAGACTTTCAGCTCGCTTACATGTTGATTTGTCCTTTTACTTTCTATTCACTTGTCATTTTCCTTTCTGTTAAATAAACCTTGATCCGCTGCAAAATTTCCCATTCATAGTCCTTCAAAATCATTGTTTCATGCTCGTGTTAGATGATGGACGATTCCTTAAGGCCTTCCTTCTAACAAGCCTTGGTCTATCGACATTGACACATTATCTAGGTTCAGGGTTAGAGTCATTATTAGTACCTTGAGGCTTGTATGCACCAATGACAAGTTCTCTCCTTGACAATCATGGGAATACATCAATGTCCCTTGATCGTTAGATCTTGCAAGTGGCTAGACATCGACTCATTTATTCGCCCTTCACAAGATGTACTTAGGTACCTTGGTCTTGTTGACATTAATGGCGAGTTTGCCTCGCATTGGTTAACGACATTCATCAATGGTCGGTAATCCAATGACCTCTATTAATGCTCGACACCTTTATTTGCATGACTAGAGTTGTACCATCGGTTTTATAGCGATTGAAGACTATACCATTTCAATATTTTGCAGTATATACAACAGATTTAGCAACAGAAATAAAGAATCCACTTCACAACCTCATCCACCATTTATGAAACCAAGAAGCGGATGAATTCTACATTTCATTCCATGATCTAGAAGCAGCCACACTCTTCAATTTCCATAACTCATGTACATTTAAGGTAAGTGAAGGTAAGTGGTTTTCTAATTTTTAGTCATGTAATTCCTTAAAATACTAAAATTGTAACTTTGGGAAATTCCTCACTTCCTTTTTCACATTGTCATATCTTTAGTTGGGGGGAAGGGACATCATTTCATATTCATACATCATACACCATCACACATTTTCATTTCATCCTAACATACTTGTCCTAATCAATTATGATTGCATTATGGTTCAAAAAGTTATATGATTTGCAAATAATGCCTAAATTACGAGCACACTATATGGCTGATTTTAAAGATGCATTCTTAAATATGTTCAATGAATCTTGCTACAACAAAAAGAAACAAGGTATTGAAACACAAGAACCAATACCAATTAGAATTTGGTTGAAACACAAGAACCAACCAAACATGTTGCAATTCAATTTATGAAAAGGAATACTTTGCAAAAATAAATAAAATTGTCAAATGCAAAGTTTAAGGACATATGATATAAGTCAAGCTCATTCAAAAGCAAAAACGTTGCGAGCAAATCAAAGGAATTAATGCAATATTTGCATGAGGACATGCAATTACTCTAGTTGGGGGGTATGTTAGGCCTCCAAAATGTCTTTAAAATGGCATCCACTTTCACCTTTATCGCCACCATTTCACTCACATGTCACAACTCCATAACCATATAATCTTTCATTAGCCACCATTTTCATAAATATATGGGTTAGGATCCTTATTTACCAAAGTTATTTTTTATGGTTTTTTAAGTGAATTTTTATTTAAAACTAGGAAATTAACATGTTTCATGTATCTATATATGTGGTTTTGGTTTCATGACATGTGTAGATTTGGAAGCTTCCAAGGCACCTTATGTGGCCTCCAATGCTCAAATTCGAATTCCCTTCAAATGAGATTTGGATAAAGGTCAAAGAAGGATATGTGTCCTATTTGGGTTGTAACTCTATGAGGTGGCTCATAATTTCTTATTGGGATTAGAACTCTATGAGACACTTAGGGGATATGTGTCTCATTATGAGCTATTTGGTTGTAAATATATGAAATTTTACTGGATCTTCATTAAATATGGTAGTTACTTATGTACTTGTATAAATAGGGGAGCCTCTCCTCTAAAAACTGATGTGTAAAGTTGGAGAAATGCTTATGTTTTTATTAGAGAATTTGGAGCTTGTACTTGGAGATTTGAAGATATAGTTTTGCTTGCATATGGAGCTTCTTCACTTGCCATCCTCATACATCCTTGGAATGGCCATCTAATGATTGTGAGATTTAATTACTTTTATAGATTAAAGTTCATTTGCTTTCTTAGTATTAATTTTAGAATGACTGTGTAATCTTTGCTTTTCTAAAAACATTTCAATAGGGAAGATTTATGTATTTTCTAATTGGATTAAGTTTGAGGCAAGGGCTCATAGTTATTTAGTTTCCTTTCATGTTTTGTTATTTACTTTCTTAGATGAAACTATCAATTCATTGTATAATTGGATAAAAGAGCATGCCAATAAGGTGACTTCAAATTGGGTGATTGAATTTTCAACCTATGCAATCATTGAGATTTACTTTTTTCGTGCTTTTATATTTGCTTTTAATATCCTCATTTAATTGCATTAACTATTCGTAAAGATCATTCTAAGAAATTGATTTAATCATATTTAAAGATTGAATGGTTGAATATTTAATACATGCAATTATTGAGTTATTTTCTGCACACTTTACTTGCTTTTCTAAGACAGTAGAAGTTAAAGTATAAATAGTTGCTTACACATCATCTCAAGAAGGTAACACTTCATAATTGAATGCTGGAGTAACTAAGTATACATTAGTTGTTTTTATTTATTTATTTATTTCACAAGTTAGTTGAATTTCATTTTCATTATTTAATTTCATAGATTAGATGAATTGGTTTTCGTTATTTTGTAGTTAGATTGATCTAAATTGAAAGACAATTTCTAGTACATACAGTGCACACATGCTTCACAAGTTTACGAAACCCTCGGGTTGACAAATTAAATGATAGGCAATCACTTTGCCCCAACATAAGAAACCAAGCTACCTTAGGTTATCTAGGAACTAATTCACTCCTCCATGATTCAAAATTCTCCTCCTATTAAACATCATGGCATTCTCCAACCAAGTAACCATCTCCATGTGGCCATCATGTAGAACACCATCAAAGCTATTGGGAGATCTCCAACACCTTAGGGAAGAATACCATGCAAGCACTTGATTAAGGTTAAGAAATCCATTTCCAATGTGAAAATATTTATAGACCATATCCCATGCGCAATTTCATCACAAATCATCCATGGGTTGAACATACACAATGTACTCCAAATCTCATGAAGCACCCCCAAACATGGTGTAAAGACTTTTGAAGTAACATACACCACCTGTTGAACCATATGAGAATAGAATTAAGGTTTAGTGTAGTGAAGTATTATTTGGTCCATGGAGGATTAGTTCAAAAAAATATGAAAGCTTTGATTCTTAGGTGTATGGATTTCACTGAGGCACGAGAACTCATGACTAGGTTGCATAGTGGGTTATGTGCGGAATATTTTGAGAGGAAATCATGATTGAGTTGCACAGTGAGTTATGTGTGGAATATTTTGCGAGGAACTCATGATATAATTTCCATGTAATGTCCACAACTTTTCCAAATTTTGTCATCCTTAATAGTTGTTTGCAAGAAAGAAGTTTCCCACATTACCATTGCAACCGTGATAGTGGAATCATCTTTTTCATAAGAAGGAGTAAATTTTATTAGAGAATTCAATGGAAGATCTAGTAATAGTATCAATTGGAACATCATAGTCATATATTACTTCATAACATGGGTGGATACGATTCCGAGAAGAGAGTCAAACCACAAAGTAATTATTGATTTCCTAGACGAAAGAAGCATGACCATATTTTAGATCCCAACAAAAATTAATATAGATGTGCCTAAGAATTTAGGTGTATTGAGTTGGGAGAAATTTTCTTTCCTTATGGTATTGTTTTGGCATACTCATCAAATTATTATCCACAATGAAGTGGATTGGTCAAGTCGAGAAACAAAAAAATGATGACAATCATAAAGAAGACCGTGGCTGAAAACAAGATATGTCAGGATAACAAATTCAGAATTTCCATAAGGGCTTATCACATTACTAGGAAGGTGTTTGTTTGAGTTAGTAAATGGAATGATGTCACTTTTCCAATCCATTTGAAGATATAGATATATAATTTCTAGGATTTCAGATCCCAACAAAAATTAATATAGATAATGCCTAAGCATTTAGGCCCATTGAATTGGGAGAAGTTTTCTTTCCTTATGGTAATTTTTTAGTACACTCATCAAACTATTATCCACAAGGATATGAATTGTTCAAGTCTAGCAACAAAAATTTGATGAGAATCATAAAAAATATCATAGGTGAAAACAATAGATGGTGGGATAACAAAATGAAAATTTTCCTAAGGGGTTATCATATCACTAGGAAGAAGTTTGATTGAGTTACTGTATGGAATGATGTCACTTTTCTAATACATTTGAAAATATCAACATATAAGTTGTAGGATTTCACTTCAACTTAACAGACAATCTAGGTGAGAGTGTTAAGTCTTGTATAAACCTAATGTTAATCTTGAAATTCATTAATAAGATAGATATTGAGTTATTACACACACACATACATACTGAGAATACCTAGCCTTAAGGTCATGAAATCTTGCCTTATAAGTTGTATTCATAATAAAAGGAAGTTTCCTCCTCAAAGTGGATTGTAATTATTGGTTTCTTATCATTTGTAAGGTGCAAGATTCATGACATTTGCTATTAAAGCTATGATCCTAAGATTTTTCTACTTCAAAGGAGTCATCTTGGAATTTTTGCTATAATATTTCTTTGGGGATGTTTTAGGATTTAAAATTTTAAGTAGATAGAGAAGACATCTCAAGTACATCTAGTAAAAATTCGAGATTCTAGTTCACTGTGATTTCGAAGATAAACCATGTGGAAGTTATTATTTGTGAATGGTTGTGAAATCAGTTTCAAATGAGTGTTCTTGGAATTTTTCTTTAATTAAATTTTAGGGAAGATTCAGATAGTGCAATTTTGAGAACATTTAGAAAAAAAATTATATTCTGGTTCATTATAATATCAAATATGTACTGTGTGGAAATTAGGGTTTGTAAATGAACTTAGAATCAATTTCAATTGAATGATCATGGCATTTTTGCTATAAGTATTTTGTGACACTACAAACTATGGAATTTTCAAAGATTTGAGGAGACATATGAAAGTACCTCAAATAAAAAATTTAGAATCAAATTTGAGAAATTGGACATGTGTCATGCTATACAAGTTTGCTCTTATGAAGAGGCCATAAATCAACAAGTTTTCAGAAAGTTACCATAACTTTCACTTGGCACGTCAAGTTTTGACCAAACCTATGGGAATGCAGATCATATTAGAGTATTGCAACTTGGAATTTCAAATGCAAAAGGGCTCATATTTCAAAGGGATATTAGGACAAAGATTAGCCATTCAGATAGTCTACAAATTAGGGTTTTGAAAGGTATGTAACTTATAATTCACATAACTACTGATTAGAAGATATATTTTTGGTGATTCAAAAATTGTGATAAATATGAAAAAGAGAAGCCCTATTATATACTCACATGGCTTCTAAGGATGCCTCATAAGTTACTTCACCACTTGAACCTCCAGAAATCTCATCCATGACACATGAATAAATAGAAGATGTCTAGTATTGGGTGTCCAAGTTCGAAGTTCAATTGTCACATATGGAATAAAGGATGAAGGGAAATGAGGAATAACTGCAAAATATCAAGGAAAAACTGCAAAATCTCAAGGAAGAAATAAAAAAATTCATGAATTGCATGGAAAATATTCTCTTCGAGAGGCTTCCTAAAAGGGATATTGAGATCGAAGGAAATCATAAAAATAATGAGAACAATTGTGTTGGATCTCAATCACATATGGGGAGTACTTTATGACAATTGGGAGAGCACAAGTAGTGAACCATAGAACCATAATAATGATTTTTCACTTCAAGATCCACATCATTAGGGTTTCAAGTAGCACCAAGAAAATACTACATTTTGAAGATCGATATGTAGAAGTTTGATGGTAATGATATTATAAAGTGGATATTATATATAGTAAAATACTTTGATCTACACCAAATGATAGCCTTACAAAAGGTAAACATGGCATCCATGTATTTAGAACAAGATCAATTCGTATGGTATCGATGGATTTATGAAAGGAAAAAGGATTATATTGTATCATGGTTTGATTTTACGGATAAATTAATAACACATTATGGGGATATTAAGAGCAATGCATTCTTTAGCTAATTGGTAAATCTGTAGTAAAAAGGTCCAATTACATAACACATTCACCAATTCCAAAAATTGAGTCTCGGGGTAAAGATAATTTCAGAGGAGAATTTGCTAGACCTCTTTATGGGACTTTAAAGGAACACATCCAACATGAGGCATGACTCTTTGAACCTAAATCCCTAGAGCATGCTATCAGTTTAGTAAGGAAAGTTGAAAGTTAAAATATGGCTACTAGAAAACCAATTACTACTAACAATAGAGAACATCATGCTTCCTCTCCTAAACTAAAAAAAGTTGATGCCTCAACAAATGGATGAAAACAAAGCAAAGGGACTATGTTTCAACTGTGACAACAATTACAGCAAGGGGCATAAATGTGGAAAGAATAAATTATTCTACATAGATTGTGAAGATCAAGAAGATCAAGAATTGGAACTTTCATAAGATCTTGAGCAATAAGAGACTACTCCAACAATATTTTCCCATGCATTAGGTGGAATTGGTACTCCACAAACCCCCAATATAGAAGGATATATCAAAGAGAAAAATGTAACAATATTGATTGATTCAAGTAGTATCATGTTGTCGCTATGACAAACACCCTCCAAATTTTTTCCTATATTTGAATTGTGGAGCCTCCATGTCTTCTCACGATCTATCGTTCCAATTTGATCATAGTTTCTTCATGGTTGATTGATGTTTTTCTAAGCATTAAAGTCTTCTTCGAAAAGGTTTTAAGTGTCAAAGTCACTTGCTTACACATGCTCAACCTTTGATGCATTTGTAAGAACACCTCTTCCTAGCAAGCTCAATAGTTAATGACTATCCTTAAAGATAGGCATTATGTAGTCGTTGAGAGTAATGCTTGCACAACCTCTAGGAACAATGTCTTCACAATATTTAAATACAATGCATTGTGCAACCCATGTCGACAGTCATTGTGCACTCTCCATTGACAATCTCTCTCTCACTCTTAGTTGCAAATGCATTATCATTCCCATGGGTTTTCTCAATTGTTGTTTGCGCACCTTCACTTTCAAGAGTGTTGCTTTCACTTTTGTGAGTATCGTTTTTTACTTGATTTCACTTTAAAAAGTGGCGCTTTTATTTTCTCTTTGCTCTGGCATATGTCACTTTCACTTTCTTTAGCTTTTGCAAGTGTTGTTTTCACTTTTTTCTCACTGTCGCAAGTGTTGTTTTTAACTGTCGTCACCCATGCATGTGTTGTACCTTAAAGTACCACTAAAGGCAGCTTTAGTGCACTCTCATGCATTATCTAAGCCTATATATCACGAGGATATATACTAGACACACTCTCACAACATAGTGCACTCTTTGCTTGTAGTCAACACTTGTGTCAGAACTAGTATTCTAAGAATTGATTTGTTGTCATTTCAAGGTATACATGTTGGTGTTGGCTTCTATATTTTTTTTACCCTGTATTAATGGCATGCATGTGTGTGATCTATGTTGAGACTTGTTTTGATATCTTTTTCCCTCTTATTCCATTGATCCCACACGTAGAAATTTTGGAGCTCTTCTTGATTTTCCTATTAAGTAAAAGTTATGAGAGCATTGACCCTCCACTAGGTGATGAGCGTTGTCTATTGAGAAGCCTCATTTATGAAATATTACCCCCCATACTTATGCACTAATCCTTTCTTAGAGACAAATCCTATCATTGCACATTAATAACCCTCAAAGCATGGTCACTGAACCTTTGATACTTGTACTCACTCACCGCACTAACCATTAATCAGTTCTCCCTTGTATAGTGCATGGAGCACTTCTAGTTGTTGGGTGTGGAGCCTGATTATCTTCCTAATTCAAAGGTCTTTTTTCAACTAGGTGCATACCCTAGGAAGACTATACACCCCTCCACATGGGAGTCGAGGGGCTAGCGGGCCCCTGATGGGGGTTTAGGGGCAACACCCTCAAAGCTAAAAATACATGAAATGTTGCCTTGTAAAATATTGTAATTTCATAGCCAACCTGGATTGTTCATTAGGCGGATGATTTAACATTAGAAGTTATGTTAATGTTGGATTTTTTGCCCTAGAAGGCAACCCGCGGTCTATGTTAGGTTCCTATGCCAATAGGTTTCATTTTCCATGATTGACTATGGAAGTGCCAAATTGTCCATCCTTGCATGTTGCAAAGGTTCCATATTTTGTATACAGACAAAGAAAATTAAAAAATGTAAAGAGGGTATGCCTTAAAAGAACAATTAAAAGGCAAGAAAATGAATTGGTCAGAAAAAATAGTAAAAATGAACCCCAAACCAAAAGACCAGGAAAGTGGCCAGTCAAAATGCCACTGCTATCTTATTTGCAAGTTCACAATATGCAAATATTATTGTTTATCACACTTGATGGATGGCACAACAGTTCAATCTGGACCACCCCATATTTAAATTTGTTGTTGTAGAATAGAGAATGAATATCTGTCCAAACAGTTCAAGCTTGGCAGATAAGTAGATAGGTAGAGAAATTAAGGGCCCAACTGCTTAATCTGGGCCCTTGGAAGAGATAAGGGTACATTTAGATAGGAGGACAATCAAAAGAAAAGAGGACAATCAGGGTTTGCTAGTCCAAATGCACCCAATCCAAAGGAAGAAAAAATGCTAGGTGTATTAGGCTGGGTAGGCAGTTTGAGGTTGCAGAAGCAAGGTTATAATCACTTCTTGTCTTGTCAAGAAAGACTCATCTCATCAATAACATTGGTACCATGGCAGTTGTTGGACTGCAGAAAAATGGAAGCATGACTAATTTCCCCATAATTCCCCCAGAAATCTTTTACTAACACCCCCTCAAGGACCTTGGGATCCGCCAAATAGTCCTGTTTCACTTCATTCTAGGAGAAGTGCTAAGTCAAACTCTGAGTTTACTTACGGAAAAGAAGCCACATTTCTTGTGTAAAAATCATCATTTCATACTCCTTTCATTTTCTTAAGTCTAAGTTTTCACTTTACAAACTTAGCATCTATCCATGCAATTTCAATCCATAAAGTTATATTAACATTTAACTTTATTATTATAGCTCCCTAAATCATTTTCCCACCCCTATTTTACAAAAAACTATATAAAAAAACCCAAAAAATCTAAATATCCCTACCCATTGGCAACTATAGCCATATAACAGTTTCAGGGGATTATTAAGTTAATTTGGGACTTTAATAATAGCCCTTTCATGTGTAAACTATCGAGTTTATTTAACCTCAGGTTAAATAAATAACCACAGTTGTACCCCCCTCCTAAACCATACTAATAACCCTGTGCGCATATATATAATGGGTTTAGTTTAACATTTGGTTAAACTAATAACCAAACCCGCACTGTATAGAGTACATAAAACCCATAACCAAAGTTTAAAACCCGCCCAAAACCTTTGAAAAATTAATGTTTATCGTATGCGTTCCTTTGCTAAAGCCCGATCACATAGCTCTCCCGTCCACCGTCGGATTGCCCCCCACAGATCCGATGGTCCTAATCCAAATCGGATGTGCCCCAACGATGGTACGTTAGTACCCGATGGTCGACGGTTTCACCGTCGTACACAGGGACACCTGTCGCCCTCTGATTGTATTGGGCCGCCTCTGATAGATATCGCCCCGTACCAAAGGTGGTCCGATGGAAATCGCTTACCACTCTGTCCTTCCGCCAATGTCATCGCATGACGTTGCATCCACGTCTCTCGCCACTGCCCTGCACCTGCGCCACATAATTTGCTGACATCACCCCCCCTCCATCATGTCATGTGCCACGTCATCATCCACGTCAATTGCCACGTCATCCTCTGTACCCGCTACGCGACAAAAAATACGTCATGATGACGTCATCATTAAAAAGTGCCAAAAGCGCTAAAATGTCCAAAATTCGTTAAAAAGTCGTGAAAACGACTATTTTCATTTATTTCTATTATTGCGCTTGTGGAGCCGCTTGCATGCGATTTTACGTTCAACCAGCCATCAACGTGCACAGTCCATCACCCTATGAATTCGGCTCCATAGCTTGACCTCGCAGTTCGCGCTGTACCTACTAAGTGCCCTCTGCGCCATCAAAAATAGGTATTTACCTGCTGTTGACCATAAACCCTGTTTTTCTGCAGTTTCTTCATTGAAATTCATTAAGCACCTGCAAATTAAAACTAAAATACACTCCAGCCCCTGAAATTCCACCTCTAAATTCACCAGGTGAACCTCTATGCAAGAGAGACCCAACAAACTTGCCATCCTCTGCAAATTCCGCCTTTAAAATACATTTTAAGCCCGTTTGCGCCGGCAGATACTCCAAAACTTCCCAAACTGTTGAATTAAAGTGGTCAAGAATGCTATTTCTTCTGTTTTAGCCTGTTTTCTAAAGAGAGTTCCTCAACTTCCACTTCCCTCTGCAAAGTTTCACTCCTTCGGTCGAATTCAAGCCCAGTTCCACTATATTCTGCTCACAGAGCTTGCAAATCCAACGAATTCATTTGATAAGACCTTGCCAGACTCTGCAACAATTGGACTAAACAATAAGTATTATACAGTGAGGTCAGTTTGAGATAAAACTCAGTCTCCATAATTCTGACAAAAACCTCAGAGCCAGAGTCCTATTACCTGTTGCTGCATACACCTAGATTACAATCATAATACAAACAGTTGAAATATGGAGGCTCTAGTGGCTCTCAACATTGCTCCTTTGAATGCTACACACATGGATTTAGAGTGGTTATCTTTGGCAGACAGGGACTTCTAGATCAAGGATATGATGGGCCTCAAGTCTCACCTGAAAACTGTGTGTCACTTCAGGAACAATCACAGAAATAACACTGATATCCTAGGAATCTGGCAATCTAGTATGCCCATCTACAACATCCCATCAGTTAATGTGCTGCCCGACTTCATTCATCTGTGTCATGCAAACTATGACCCCACACAGAGAGCAATCCTCACTCCAGATGGGTCTGTACTGTACTACATCACTCCTCAATCCATAAATGAAATGTTGAACTTTGAGCCACCACAACCTCTGGTTCCTCTTACAATGAAACTCTTGCTTGATAAGGGTGCAAAGCTCTCTAGTTCAGAGATATCAAGGGTAGGTCAGTTGTTCATGCAGCCACAGTGCCAGGCCAATCATCCTCCACCCTATCATCAAGTCTCATTCAATGAAACAGGCAGGCTCCTGGTAGATATGATTTCCTACATTCTAGGATGCAAGACAGGAGAATTTGTGGATGAAACTGTGTTTCTATTGTTAACCATGTTCACTCCAGGACAACCCCCTGCTGTCATGTATGACTATGCCACCTTCATAGTAAACAAAATACATGAGAAATTCATGATGATGGAGAGAGAAAGAGTGTTTAAGTATACTTCCTACATTTACCATCTGCTACTGTACTATCACCCTGATAGTTTCAAAGTTCCTCTCAAGAGACTGGACTCAAGAGGAGAGAGAAGATCTGTTATCTTCTGGACCTCAGTTTTCCATGAAGTCCACCTCTCTCCCTACACATATTGTGAGTTTTTGGACATGTTCATCTACCCAGCCACTTGCCTACTAATGATGACTCCTCCTGGTAGGCTCACTGCTGAAATGCAAAGAATCCTACACCTTTCAAAGGGCTACAACATTGGTGATTGGTACTTCTACCAAAACCACACAGTGATCAGAATTTATGGGTGTGAGTTGCCTCCCTATAAATTGCCAAGATATGTCCCCATGAGACTTTTTGCCTTAGAGTATTTCAGGCAATTCAGTAGTGCAAATTTGACTCATTTTCATGGGAAAATCAAGAAAGCACAGCTCAAAATCAGACATCAATTGGGCCCTTTTGTTTTCAATAAAAGGGAAGAAGCCTGGAAGGATGCAAACAATATGCTAAGTGAAGAGCTCATGCTGAAACAAAGCTTCTTTTGGGCACCATATGACCCTGAACAGTTCATAAGCCTTAGAAGAATCAAACACAGGCTTTCAGGATATGTGCACCAGCCAATCCCCCACATTGAACAATATGCTAATCGACAAGAATGGGTAGAGGGCACATTAGATGATGAAGAGCTTACTGAAGAAGAAAGATTAGAAAAAGATATGAAAGAACATGAGAAAATAATTGACCTGGAATATTTTTCACAGGTCACCTTCACACAGCCTCAACATATTGGAGCAAGCACATCAGCTGCTACACTTCCACAACAGCAGGCTAAAGAAGCCATTTCACCTGCAGGGAAAGGCAAAGAAATTGAGCATTCAGAACATCAGAGTACAATGGCAGAACAACCATCCATAAATCAAGAAAAGGGTCAAGAACAGGGCCCTTCAACCCAAATGAAGGCTTCGAAGTCCCTGTGTTGCAAACCCCTCACAATGAAGAAAGAGCTAAAAAGAGGGACAGGTCTGAAGATGCCTCCGTGGGGACACCTACAGACCAGCAAGGGGAAAAGAGTCAGAGACTAAACCCCTATTCCGAGGAGGAATTTACTGAAGAAACCACAAGCAATATCAGGGGTGAGGGAACTTCTGAACAGTAGATCCCTCCTGTTTTCGAAACATCAGCCAACTCCTTTCAGTAGGAGCAAGAGAGACAACCAGGTGGGGAGGTTTCATCCTCTAAGCAGCAGAACCAGCAGGGCTCAGATATCAAACGAGCATTCACTGAGATCAAAGCTAGAAACGAACCAGTAAGGTTTCTGCTTTACAATCAATTGATGAGAATGGCACCTACAAATCAACAAAGGCTGATGGTAGCCTATGACATGCAAGCAAGGAAGATGACTCTTAGTCACTTCAGACCTACTGTGCAGCAACCACAGTCAGCTGCAGACTATATTAGAACCAATTTGGAGGTCCTTGCAAAATACATCCATCCAATAGACCAGATTGAGTTGCATAAACAGGCTGGAGAAATGGTATACTCCACCCTAGCAGATAAGGCTCTAATGGCCCATAGATTGCAAAATTCTTTGTATAATACTTCTGCCCAACTAGAGCTGGAGAAAGCCTCCTCATTGGCCAAGGGTAACAGGATAAAATCCTTGGAAGAGATCATCATAGAGTTGGGACATGATCCCAAGGATCCCAAAGGCGCACAGGCCTTAATCAGGAAAAAGGAGGAAGACATAGCGTCCTTGAGAAGACAATTAAAGCTGCCAGCTACCATACATCCTCAAACTATAGAGGTGGCACAACAACAAGAAATAGAGGATGTGGTCAGCTTGCTTATGAGGTTGAACCAAAGGCTGTTGGACACAGAAAAAGCTTTAGAAGAGGCTCAACAAGGGAAACAGCCAGACTTGGCCCCTCAACCATCCCAAATAGCTCCAATAATCACAACTCCTCCTCCAACAGTCACTACAGCAGCACCTCGCTTGGATCCAGCTTCAGCAGCAGGTGCCTCAACTTCATAAGCGATTACAATAGCAACAATACAAGAGGCCAGCTTGAGCATGGAAGCTATGATGAAAGAAATAAAGAATTTGGAGTTACAAATGGCAGAAATGAAGGAAACCAAGGAAAAACTAGCCAAGATTGAGGCTAGTTATGACAAGTCAAAGATGACTGTAGCTGAAAAAACCAAGGAAGTGAAGGCTTTAGAGAATAAGATAAAGGCCTTGGAGAAGGACCTCACTCTCCATAGAAACCTGGCTGAAATAAAGACAAATTTGTGGGATAAGATTGGAAAAGTTATTGTTGATCAGTGGATAGCTATACAAACCATTTTTTATCAGATAGAATTGATAAGAGTGGCTCAGTATGAGACCCAAAAGGCCAGGGTATTATTAGCCAATAAACCTGAGCAGGTCAACCAGATGATCCATTTTTTGAATACTCATACCGGTGAACAATTAGCATCCCTGGACATTCATAACAGAACAGAAACTATTTTAAGAGTCAAAAAGGTGTTAACTATGAGAAATTTTGTGCAGACAATAGAAAGAAAATGCCAGGAAATGCAGGCAGATATAGAAGCTTTCAGATATAAACTGACAATGTTACAAAGCAGAGGTCTACCTAGCCTGGTCACTAGCAGTGGGAAGCTGTTAAAACAAGAACAATATGCTCATAGGTTAAATACCTATGTACAAAATCAGATTACAGCTTCATCAAGTAGCACAAAAGAGACAGTCCCTCCCACAAGGCAAAGTTTATATGATAAGCTGGAAGATTTGTTTTTTATTGAGCATGAGGTAGCACATCTTTTTCAAGTCTGGCCCAATTATTACAGGTACACTGAAGCTGACGAGATATTTCTTAAATTAAGAAAACATCAGTTACCAACGGATCAGTGGTGGCAGAGCATGCTTGAAATCCTGCCAAAATAAAGTTGAGTTCTCCCTTTTTGAAAAATATTCACATTTCATCTAAAAGGAAGTGTCAGGGAAAATCAAATCGGTTGAGGAGAAGATTCGCGCCAAAGGATAAAGCAAGCTTAGACACAGGTGGAAAAGGACAACACAACAACGACAACACATATCAGGAAAGCGCTCATCAACCGACTATCAGAGTCAAAGGGTCAACAACAAACAAGACACCTACAGCAACCAGTAAAGCACATTTATTTCCTCAGTTATTGCTGCGCAGTTTTTTCCACATTAGTTATGGCTCCTGCCAGAGTAGATGGATAAATTTATGTCCAAATATTTCCCTATGGGATATTTTGTAAACTTCTATAAATACTTGCAAAAGAGATGTATTATTGTTGCCTGGTGAATATCATTCTGGACTTGCGCTGTATGTTTTCTTAGAACTCTTCAGGAATAAAATTTTGCTGGAATTCTTTGTTGATGAACTTACTGTTTGTGGGATCAATGGAAAAGGGATATATTGAAGAATTCTCGTGTTAATACATGAATCAATAAGTCTTCTTTACTCTTATGTTATTGTATTTATGTCTTATTTATCATCTAAATACCATGCTCTAAGTTACAGGAAAGAAGGATAACCCATAATTTACTTTGATGTACTCTGTGTTCAATTCCTGTAATTTTTTATGTTTTCCACAGGACTAGCTTAGGCAAGAATTCTTGATTGCTCTTGTCTCCCTGGTTCTTTCATTCTAAATATCATCAAGGAATTCTTAACTACTCCCTGATAATGTTTATACAATTTTCCTCTGTTAACATTGTTAGAGTCGGTCTAGTAGCCCTCCATCAGCGATCAAAACTCTTTGCATTTTACATAAGTAGGTGTCTCATCAGTTTCATTTCACTGCATTCCATTAGGCATGCCATAACCCTGATGGAGGAGCTGGTGTCTTTATTCCCCTCTTGGCACTTCTGGATCAAGTTGTTTCAGTCAATAAACTCTTTCAAAGTTGTTTGTCTTGTCTTGAGGTCAAAAGTCTTAGGTCTACGGTTTAGGTCCAGTTTGTCTTCAAAGTCATGTCTCTAAAGTCAATAAATGCCCAGTAGGCCAGAGGGATGATTATCAAAGTGTTTCTTCAAAAGATTTCATCTTGTACAGTTAATCTTTACCTTGGATTTAAAAACCCTGTTTTTAAAGCCAAGGTCGTTTCTCAAAATTTTGTAAAAATTGTAAAAATTCAAAAATTCTTCAAAGTCAGCATGCAGCCCTGGTCCCCTTTGCCAAGAGTCCTCAGAAGCTATCCCTGCAAAAATTTTCAAGAAAAAACATCAATTCAACCAATTTCAGGACAAAAGGAAACCAAAAAAGTCAACAACATTCAAAATTAAAAAAGTGTCATGAAAAACATTAGAAAGAGGGTTTTGACATGAAATAAATTCAAGCCAAGGCTATAAAGTCTCTCTCTCCCTCCATTAAGCTTCATTGTGCCTTCAAGCAATATAGAAAATCATTTCCAAGGGCATTTGGGCGAAATTTACAGAGAGGAATCGTGCGCGACCTCTCAGGCTCTGTGCGCGACCTCTTGGGCGCGCGCGACCTCTCAGGAGGGTTCCAGCAGTTATAAAAATACAAGGGCGTGACCTCTCAGGAACGCACAACCTCTCAGGCTCTGTGTGCGACCTCTCAGGCAGCAATTGGTTATAAACTTGAAAAAGGCCCTAAATCTCCTCAAGATTGTCAGGTAGGCCTTCAATCATGAAAATTATATTTGCTAAAGCTTGAAGAAGATCATGATTATGTTTTCAAAGCCTTCATTTGCAAGTAAAGATTCCATGTGCTTTTGCTTGAAATGTCAAAATTGCTAGGGTTTGTTTTGCTGTTTTAAGGTATTCCTTTTCATTCTTATTGTTCCTACATTTTCCCACCTCTCATTTTTACTCCCTTATCACTGTTACTTAATTTCCCTAATAAATCAAAAAATCAAACCCCAAACCCTACCTCCCATAACATCCTTGCAAGTGAAATTGTATGATGATGTAAATGTCATAATTCTTCCCCTAAAATCCCTGTTTCATATGTTTTTCCCAATTTCCCTTCCAAATCTCCCTTCCCTAACATTTCCCTTGTGCTACTTGTCCCCTTGAAACAACATTTCAAAGAAGTTAACACAACAAATTTTAAAGCAGAAGCAGCAGTACATTTCAGCCACTTTGCTCCTGAAACCATGTCAGAAACCGAAATCTACTATGAGCAAAGTGATGACCATGAGTCAGATTCAGAGCTAGAGGTACAAAGGAGGAAGAGTGGTAAGGGTGGTCACCATGTGAGAGAGGAGCCCACCACTTTGAGCTACTTACATGCTTGTCCACTTGCAGTCACATGTTTCCGCTACTTCTCATGTTATGAATTTTGCGAGAGGATTTCTCAAATCCAGCTTCACAGGGAGTTGGTCCGCCTGTTTGTTTTGCATTTACATGCCGGGCATGTAAATCTTGCTGGGGTGGATTTTACATTGACACCTGAGACGGTTTCTCAAGCAACGAGGATTCCTAATGTTGGAGAAGAGTGGAACAAGCGCAAAGTATTGGACAGCATTCAGTATGAACCTTACATTAAACCTCAATATATGAGGTACATGACTGGTGTAGTTCATTTCAGATTTTTGAAGGATGAGTATGTTCCCTTGATGAAGCTCATCATGTGCTATTTCACATGTGAGGGTATATTTTCACGTTTGTTTTTCTACCATATTCGCGTGTTGATGCATTTCACACGGGTACGGATGATGAACATACCATTTTTCATATGCCAGAATATTGAGAGGATGGTGCCATTGGTGCAGAGGAAGAGTCCAGCACAGCAACATAGGAGCCTCTATCATTATGGTTTGATTCAGCTTGTGGTCATGCATCAGTTGGCTCAGCATGGCATCCCATGGGAGGAGTTCATCTCCCGAGAGTTCTTCACAGGAACACCACCACATCTTGAGATTGTTCATGAGGAGGGAGGACCATCACAGCAGCATGAGATCCCTGAGACTAGACATGTCAGTTCTCCTCAATTGGTCACTTATCAGAGAGGCCACAGGGCCTTATTTGCAGCAGCTAGGCGAGTATTTTCTCCACAGCAGGTGGAAGTGGTCTCGCCTTCTTCATCAGCACCGTGAGTGTTATCTCCACACCAGGTGGAAGGGGCCTCGCTTCCGACAGCAGCACAGGTATCAGAGAGGGGCAAGCAGCCCATGATTGAGGAGGGATTGTCAGGTGACCCAGATATTGACATTATTGATCTTGACACCTGTTCTCCTAGCTCAGAGCTTAAGGAGATCATCCGAGAGCAAAGGACCGAGAATGAGTAGCTGCACACAAAATTGCAGATGGCAAAATGGATAATTAACTATTTAGAGCAGCGCAACAAACAGTTGGAGGATAAGCACAAGCTTTATGAGCTGCGGAAGATTCGTGAAGACCGGGAATTGGCTCGTAGGAGACCCGATGATTTGACACCCATAGATCGAGAA
>APFE030070803.1:20801-57968 GCA_000404065.3 Pinus taeda | reverse complement strand
ATGGGTAGAGGGCACATTAGATGATGAAGAGCTTACTGAAGAAGAAAGATTAGAAAAAGATATGAAAGAACATGAGAAAAGAATTGACCTGGAACATTTTGCACAGGTCACCTTCACACAGCCTCAACATATTGGAGCAAGCACATCAGCTGCTACACCTCCACAACAGCAAGCTAAAGAAGCCATTTCACCTGCAGGGAAAGGCAAGGAAATTGAGCATTCAGAACAGCAAAGTAAAATGGAAAAGCAACCATCCATTAATCAGGAAAAGGGTCAACAACAAGGCCCTTAAACGCAACAAAAGGCAGTCGAGATCCCTTTATTGCAAACCCCTCATAATGAGGAAAGAGCTAAAAAGAGGGACAGAACGGAAGAAACACCTATAGGGGCATCCACAGACCAACAAGGTGAGAAAAGACGGAGGCTAAACCCTTATTCCGAGGAGGAAATTACTGAAGAAACAACAGGCAATATCAGAGGTGAGGGAACTTCTGAACAGCAGATCCCTCCTATTTTGGAAACATCGGCCAACGCCTTTCAGCAGGAGCAAGAGAGACAACCAGGTGGGGAGGTTTCATTCTCCAAACAACAGACCAGGCAGGGCTCAGATATCAAACGAGCATTCACTGAGATCAAAGCTAGAAACGAGCCAATAAGGTTTCAGCTTTATAATCAATTAATGAGAATGGCCCCTACAAATCAACAAAGGTTGATGGCAGCCTATGACATGCAAGCAGGGAAGATGACTCTTAGTCACTTCAGACCCACTATACAGCAGCCATAGTCAGCTGCAGACTATATTAGAACCAATCTGGAGGTCCTTGCCAAAGACATCCATCCAATAGACCAGATTGAGTTGCATAAACAGGTTGGAGAAATGGTATACTCCACCCTAGCAGATAAGGCTCTAATGGCCCATAGATTGCAAAATTCTTTGTATAATACTTCTGCCCAACTAGAGCTGGAGAAAGCCTCCTCATTGGCCAAGGGTAACAGGATAAAATCCTTGGAAGAGATCATCATAGAGTTGGGACATGATCCCAAGGATCCCAAAGGCGCACAGGCCTTAATCAGGAAAAAGGAGGAAGACATAGCGTCCTTGAGAAGACAATTAAAGCTGCCAGCTACCATACATCCTCAAACTATAGAGGTGGCACAACAACAAGAAATAGAGGATGTGGTCAGCTTGCTTATGAGGTTGAACCAAAGGCTGTTGGACACAGAAAAAGCTTTAGAAGAGGCTCAACAAGGGAAACAGCCAGACTTGGCCCCTCAACCATCCCAAATAGCTCCAATAATCACAACTCCTCCTCCAACAGTCACTACAGCAGCACCTCGCTTGGATCCAGCTTCAGCAGCAGGTGCCTCAACTTCATAAGCGATTACAATAGCAACAATACAAGAGGCCAGCTTGAGCATGGAAGCTATGATGAAAGAAATAAAGAATTTGGAGTTACAAATGGCAGAAATGAAGGAAACCAAGGAAAAACTAGCCAAGATTGAGGCTAGTTATGACAAGTCAAAGATGACTGTAGCTGAAAAAACCAAGGAAGTGAAGGCTTTAGAGAATAAGATAAAGGCCTTGGAGAAGGACCTCACTCTCCATAGAAACCTGGCTGAAATAAAGACAAATTTGTGGGATAAGATTGGAAAAGTTATTGTTGATCAGTGGATAGCTATACAAACCATTTTTTATCAGATAGAATTGATAAGAGTGGCTCAGTATGAGACCCAAAAGGCCAGGGTATTATTAGCCAATAAACCTGAGCAGGTCAACCAGATGATCCATTTTTTGAATACTCATACCGGTGAACAATTAGCATCCCTGGACATTCATAACAGAACAGAAACTATTTTAAGAGTCAAAAAGGTGTTAACTATGAGAAATTTTGTGCAGACAATAGAAAGAAAATGCCAGGAAATGCAGGCAGATATAGAAGCTTTCAGATATAAACTGACAATGTTACAAAGCAGAGGTCTACCTAGCCTGGTCACTAGCAGTGGGAAGCTGTTAAAACAAGAACAATATGCTCATAGGTTAAATACCTATGTACAAAATCAGATTACAGCTTCATCAAGTAGCACAAAAGAGACAGTCCCTCCCACAAGGCAAAGTTTATATGATAAGCTGGAAGATTTGTTTTTTATTGAGCATGAGGTAGCACATCTTTTTCAAGTCTGGCCCAATTATTACAGGTACACTGAAGCTGACGAGATATTTCTTAAATTAAGAAAACATCAGTTACCAACGGATCAGTGGTGGCAGAGCATGCTTGAAATCCTGCCAAAATAAAGTTGAGTTCTCCCTTTTTGAAAAATATTCACATTTCATCTAAAAGGAAGTGTCAGGGAAAATCAAATCGGTTGAGGAGAAGATTCGCGCCAAAGGATAAAGCAAGCTTAGACACAGGTGGAAAAGGACAACACAACAACGACAACACATATCAGGAAAGCGCTCATCAACCGACTATCAGAGTCAAAGGGTCAACAACAAACAAGACACCTACAGCAACCAGTAAAGCACATTTATTTCCTCAGTTATTGCTGCGCAGTTTTTTCCACATTAGTTATGGCTCCTGCCAGAGTAGATGGATAAATTTATGTCCAAATATTTCCCTATGGGATATTTTGTAAACTTCTATAAATACTTGCAAAAGAGATGTATTATTGTTGCCTGGTGAATATCATTCTGGACTTGCGCTGTATGTTTTCTTAGAACTCTTCAGGAATAAAATTTTGCTGGAATTCTTTGTTGATGAACTTACTGTTTGTGGGATCAATGGAAAAGGGATATATTGAAGAATTCTCGTGTTAATACATGAATCAATAAGTCTTCTTTACTCTTATGTTATTGTATTTATGTCTTATTTATCATCTAAATACCATGCTCTAAGTTACAGGAAAGAAGGATAACCCATAATTTACTTTGATGTACTCTGTGTTCAATTCCTGTAATTTTTTATGTTTTCCACAGGACTAGCTTAGGCAAGAATTCTTGATTGCTCTTGTCTCCCTGGTTCTTTCATTCTAAATATCATCAAGGAATTCTTAACTACTCCCTGATAATGTTTATACAATTTTCCTCTGTTAACATTGTTAGAGTCGGTCTAGTAGCCCTCCATCAGCGATCAAAACTCTTTGCATTTTACATAAGTAGGTGTCTCATCAGTTTCATTTCACTGCATTCCATTAGGCATGCCATAACCCTGATGGAGGAGCTGGTGTCTTTATTCCCCTCTTGGCACTTCTGGATCAAGTTGTTTCAGTCAATAAACTCTTTCAAAGTTGTTTGTCTTGTCTTGAGGTCAAAAGTCTTAGGTCTACGGTTTAGGTCCAGTTTGTCTTCAAAGTCATGTCTCTAAAGTCAATAAATGCCCAGTAGGCCAGAGGGATGATTATCAAAGTGTTTCTTCAAAAGATTTCATCTTGTACAGTTAATCTTTACCTTGGATTTAAAAACCCTGTTTTTAAAGCCAAGGTCGTTTCTCAAAATTTTGTAAAAATTGTAAAAATTCAAAAATTCTTCAAAGTCAGCATGCAGCCCTGGTCCCCTTTGCCAAGAGTCCTCAGAAGCTATCCCTGCAAAAATTTTCAAGAAAAAACATCAATTCAACCAATTTCAGGACAAAAGGAAACCAAAAAAGTCAACAACATTCAAAATTAAAAAAGTGTCATGAAAAACATTAGAAAGAGGGTTTTGACATGAAATAAATTCAAGCCAAGGCTATAAAGTCTCTCTCTCCCTCCATTAAGCTTCATTGTGCCTTCAAGCAATATAGAAAATCATTTCCAAGGGCATTTGGGCGAAATTTACAGAGAGGAATCGTGCGCGACCTCTCAGGCTCTGTGCGCGACCTCTTGGGCGCGCGCGACCTCTCAGGAGGGTTCCAGCAGTTATAAAAATACAAGGGCGTGACCTCTCAGGAACGCACAACCTCTCAGGCTCTGTGTGCGACCTCTCAGGCAGCAATTGGTTATAAACTTGAAAAAGGCCCTAAATCTCCTCAAGATTGTCAGGTAGGCCTTCAATCATGAAAATTATATTTGCTAAAGCTTGAAGAAGATCATGATTATGTTTTCAAAGCCTTCATTTGCAAGTAAAGATTCCATGTGCTTTTGCTTGAAATGTCAAAATTGCTAGGGTTTGTTTTGCTGTTTTAAGGTATTCCTTTTCATTCTTATTGTTCCTACATTTTCCCACCTCTCATTTTTACTCCCTTATCACTGTTACTTAATTTCCCTAATAAATCAAAAAATCAAACCCCAAACCCTACCTCCCATAACATCCTTGCAAGTGAAATTGTATGATGATGTAAATGTCATAATTCTTCCCCTAAAATCCCTGTTTCATATGTTTTTCCCAATTTCCCTTCCAAATCTCCCTTCCCTAACATTTCCCTTGTGCTACTTGTCCCCTTGAAACAACATTTCAAAGAAGTTAACACAACAAATTTTAAAGCAGAAGCAGCAGTACATTTCAGCCACTTTGCTCCTGAAACCATGTCAGAAACCGAAATCTACTATGAGCAAAGTGATGACCATGAGTCAGATTCAGAGCTAGAGGTACAAAGGAGGAAGAGTGGTAAGGGTGGTCACCATGTGAGAGAGGAGCCCACCACTTTGAGCTACTTACATGCTTGTCCACTTGCAGTCACATGTTTCCGCTACTTCTCATGTTATGAATTTTGCGAGAGGATTTCTCAAATCCAGCTTCACAGGGAGTTGGTCCGCCTGTTTGTTTTGCATTTACATGCCGGGCATGTAAATCTTGCTGGGGTGGATTTTACATTGACACCTGAGACGGTTTCTCAAGCAACGAGGATTCCTAATGTTGGAGAAGAGTGGAACAAGCGCAAAGTATTGGACAGCATTCAGTATGAACCTTACATTAAACCTCAATATATGAGGTACATGACTGGTGTAGTTCATTTCAGATTTTTGAAGGATGAGTATGTTCCCTTGATGAAGCTCATCATGTGCTATTTCACATGTGAGGGTATATTTTCACGTTTGTTTTTCTACCATATTCGCGTGTTGATGCATTTCACACGGGTACGGATGATGAACATACCATTTTTCATATGCCAGAATATTGAGAGGATGGTGCCATTGGTGCAGAGGAAGAGTCCAGCACAGCAACATAGGAGCCTCTATCATTATGGTTTGATTCAGCTTGTGGTCATGCATCAGTTGGCTCAGCATGGCATCCCATGGGAGGAGTTCATCTCCCGAGAGTTCTTCACAGGAACACCACCACATCTTGAGATTGTTCATGAGGAGGGAGGACCATCACAGCAGCATGAGATCCCTGAGACTAGACATGTCAGTTCTCCTCAATTGGTCACTTATCAGAGAGGCCACAGGGCCTTATTTGCAGCAGCTAGGCGAGTATTTTCTCCACAGCAGGTGGAAGTGGTCTCGCCTTCTTCATCAGCACCGTGAGTGTTATCTCCACACCAGGTGGAAGGGGCCTCGCTTCCGACAGCAGCACAGGTATCAGAGAGGGGCAAGCAGCCCATGATTGAGGAGGGATTGTCAGGTGACCCAGATATTGACATTATTGATCTTGACACCTGTTCTCCTAGCTCAGAGCTTAAGGAGATCATCCGAGAGCAAAGGACCGAGAATGAGTAGCTGCACACAAAATTGCAGATGGCAAAATGGATAATTAACTATTTAGAGCAGCGCAACAAACAGTTGGAGGATAAGCACAAGCTTTATGAGCTGCGGAAGATTCGTGAAGACCGGGAATTGGCTCGTAGGAGACCCGATGATTTGACACCCATAGATCGAGAATATATGCTTATTTGGGACAATGCTCATTTGAAAAGGCTGCTGGCTAAGGCCAACATAGATAAGAACTTGCTTCGGAATATGAAGAACCATTATTGGGCCCGAATGCACGTATGCAAGGCAAGAATGAAGGTGCTCCAAGGACGGTTGGCCAAGGCACTTAAACGAAGAAAAAGGCCCGATCCCCTCCATATTTTGGCTGAGGCTTCCTTGAAGGAGCATGGTGCTAAATGACTCAACCTCAGCACAAATTTCAAAAAATTTTGAGAAATTTTGGTCATTTATGAATTTTTGGTCAAAAAACAGGTTTTTGCTCATGAGAGGTCGCGCGCAGTGCGCGACCCTTTAGATTGGGAAGTCCATTTCAAGAAAACTTTGCATTTTTGGATTTTTCATGTAAAAATACACTTACCCAGAAAAGATCAAGAAATTTCACTAAGTTTTGAGCCTCCAGAAGGTCAAAAAACAAGCAAAAAATGACTTTCTGCCACCTTTTTGACACACAGGAAGCAGTCTTGGGAGATTGCAATTTTGGAGGGGTAAATGGACACCAAATTCATAAATTCCACTTGGGTTGGAAAGTAGACATCCATACCTTTGCAAAAAGCTTACTCTTGTTTCATTTGGACACCTGGAAGTGCCTCAAAAACTACTCCAAATGCGTGCGACCTCTTGAGAATCTGCGCGCGACCTCTTGGGCAGTTTTCACAAGAATTCATCTACAGCTCAGAAATTCGCCCAACTTTGACCAGTTTTGACTTGGGATGTAATATTTCACACTCTTTGATGTAATTAAAGTATTTTCATGTTGACATGACACTTATTTACCTATTCTAGAAGATTCATTCATGAGATAGGCAAAAATTAAATGAATGAATTGGTTTCCTAGCTTATAGAGGCAAGTTGTTTTGACTGCCTAGATTTTAGTGATCAATTTGGAATTGGTTGAAACAGCTCCTAGGATAGTGAGCTCGACCCCTAGAGGCAAGGAAATATGTTAGCTTGCCTATATTATGTACTTTCTTAGTCATTTTCATGGTTGGACTCTTGAGGGAGAAAGCTTTTATTGTATTACTCATTGTATCTCTGCATTTTTTGGCTAAGGAAGACCAGGGTTTTGCAGTCCTCTTTGGGATTCTTGTGGTTACATGTATTGATGGTGTGCTTCTCATTGTACTTGTAAGTTTGTTATCTGAATCATCTTCTTACTTTTTTCTTCTGCAAATTAGGCAAATGAAGTGTTAAGGTAGAATTCATGGTTGCTATGCTCTGCCTTTAAGTTTGCTTAATATCAATGTTTTCAGCTGTTTAAGGAGAATTCAAGGTGCTAGCTTGCTCTCCTTAACTTCTCACCAGTCATTCTCATCCATCCACATCTATCAAAGGCATCAATACAGTCTCCTACCTTGCCCCAAAGAATCCCCTGCAAAAACTGTGTCCAATCCCCGCACCCAAAATTGCCTTTCCCCAATTTTCCACCAAAACCCTAAAAATCCCTAAATCAAACCTTTTTATCAGTTTACTAGCCTAAAATCAATGTTTCCACATTGTTATCTTGCCCATTGAATATCTTTACCGAGATAGACCGGAGAGAGCCCTCTCCTGCCCCGTAGGGCTAGCTACGAGGCTAAGTGGTTTGATGTTGCCTTGAAGTTTACCTTTTTCAGCCTGAGGTGAAATTTCAAGCGCTAACAAACATAATGAAAGATTATTGAGTACCTTTCATTTCTTGACTTCATTTCATCTTATTTCAGCTTCAAAGTGGTTCTGTGTTTAACTATCGTGCTCTGTAGTTTTCTTATTGCCAAGGAAACCATATCCAAAGGTTCATTTCCATTAGACTCCATCAACCCAATGGTCTGAACTTCCCTCAACTCACTTCCTTTTTCTAATGAATGTCATCTTCCAAACACCAAACAAAACTTGTACCTAATAAGTAGCCTAATATACAATCAAACAAATCTAAATCACAAAGAGAGAGCCCTCCCTGGTTGCAGATTGGCTAGGATCTGTAACTGAAAGATTGGTTAGTGGTTACCTCAACCGTATTCCCTCCTGGAGCCAGGGAACAACCTGAGTGATAACATCATTGGCGACTCCACTGGGGACCTGCATCAAGAAAAGATTAGTTTCCCTGCTTTAAACATATTCAAGCAAAAATACTAAAGACAGATTTAGAAGCTGGCTCCAAAAAAGAAAACTCGTTACACCAGATCCAATCCAGATCCTAATCCCCCAGCTATCTTTGAAAATCCTAACCTAATCCCAAAAACCCTTAGGAGACAAGAAAGCTTACAAACTGCTGATTCAGACTTTGATATACTTCATCAAAACCTTACACAATCTGAACTTTCTCCTGGAAGAGTCACAGTTCCTTCTTTCAATACTACAGCTTCTCCAAGTTCTTCATCCACACCTCAAAGTATACTTTCCACTCCCTCATCCACTACCCATATTTCCACTCATGTCCCTCTTGTTCCAGCCCTCTTATTTCTTCCTGCTGTCCTATTTGTCCCTGTAAATATGGCCAACCGTTATGCCCCTTTGCAGTTGCCTGCCAATCCAGGGGCTATGCCCAAGGATTATCAAAGCAAGATCTCCTATTTTGATGGTGCTAGTTCCTATACAGCTCAAGAACACACCAAGAAGATGCAGGATTATTTTGAGAATTATGAAATTGATGATGATGATGTGAGAATGAAAATCTTTGTCCAAAACCTAACTGGTGATGTGAGGACCTGGTTTAGGACACTTGCTGCAAACTCTATAGCCAACCCTGAGGCCCTATATCAAGCTTTTTTAAACAGATGGGAAAATAAAAAGGAACCTTTACACATCTTAACTGAATATGACAATCTAAAGAGGGTCCACAAGAAACCGTTCAAGACTATTGTGCAAGGTTCAATAATGTCTATAGTGCCATTCCTCAGAACCTCAGACCTCCTCCTGACTTAGCCTTGATCAAATTCCCTGATGGATTTGATTCAGACATGGCATATCAGCTGAGGGAAAGAGCCCCATTAAGCCTAACAAACATGCAGAATGTGGCTACTAGTGTAGAAGCAAACCTGATTGCCAAATGAAACCGGGCCAGAACTAAAAGAAGAACAACATTCAAGGAAGAACCTTCAACATTTGAGCAAAAATTAGATGCAAGCATTAAAGGCATGGATAGATTAGGAGATAGAGTGGATACTATTGAAAGAAAGTCATCCTGGGAAGGGCAACCAAGTAATTCAACAAGAATCCCAAACTTTAGAAAGAATCAAAACCCTACTGCTGGAAGAGTTGGTCCTGATCAGAATATCAGACCTCCATTTCAAGAGAATTATGCAGAAGCCTCAACCTCAAATGAACCTGCAGAGGATACACAAATTAATCTAATGGGTTTAGATGGTGATCAACAAATTTTCCTAACACGGGAGGATCAGGAAGCTCATAATTTAAATCAATTTCAAACTAAGTCTGGAGAATCATTTGATTTTAAAGAAGGTTATGATGCAGCAGTCTACGAGGTTCATAAACAATATAAATTGAGAAGTAGGACAATAAATGTACCTGAACCTACAAAACTGAAAGATATCAAACAACCCAAGAAAGCTAAAGAAGCTTCTCTGCTCACAGAATTCACACCTGAAACAAACCTAGACCCAAAGGAGCCCATCATAAAAGACATTTTAGGCCTAGAACCATCGAACACTCACCCATCTTCCTCTTCTTTTCCAAAAGAAGCAGTAAGTAGAGCAGAGGTAGTTACCTACAACAATCATGACAAAGAAAAGAATTTGGAAAACACATCAGAAAAGGAAAAATCTGCTGTCCACAATGCAAGAATGCAAGTGGAAAAACCTTTCAACTAGAAACAGAGATAGGGAAGATAAAAATAGCCATGCCATTGTCAGAACTGGCCAAACATGAAGTCTACAGGGAACAAATTAACATATCACTTCAAATATCTGAAACTAGGGATGCAGTCAATGTCCTAGATGATCAACCAGAACTGTTTTTTGGTCTTGAAGTCAATGGCAAGACAATGGATGGCGGATTTCCTCTATTCTATGTGAGCTTAAACATTCATGACAAAGTGTTGCATAATGCAATGTTTGATTCAGGTGCTTCCCATAATCTAATGCCTAAGTCAGTAATGGAAAAGCTGGACCTAGATATCACAAGGCCATATAAAGATTTGTTATCATTTGATTCTAGCCAGGTCAGGTGTCTAGGCCTAATCAAAGATCTTTGTGTATCCTTAGTCCAATATCCAGCCAAAACAATCCTGATGGATGTGGTGGTAGAAGATATCCCACCTAAATATGGCATGCGATTATATAGGTCTTGGGGTGCAAAACTTCAAGGATCGTTGCAACAGGATATGTCATATGCCACCATTTCAGTATTTGGCCATCCAAAGAGATTATACCGGGAAACACTGATGAAATATGTGGTTAGCAGTTAGGAGAAGCCCCAAAATTTCCCCATTTATTCCATACACTCTGACATGGATTCATTTATCTTATACAATGCTGACATGTGCTCCAAAGCTGAGGTCAAACTCCTAGAAGCAACACAGACAATGAACATTAATGAACAATCAAGTGAGCAACCCGAAAAAGTTTTTGATGAGATTGAAGTAACAAGTGAACCAGACATATCTAACCAGCTACAAAGTTCATACTTATTTCCCACTAAACAAATCCCCAAAACTGCTGAGACAAGTGTTGATCAAGAAATTTTATGGTAGTTAGAGTTTGATGGATCAGTAAACAAATTGGGAGCATGGGCAAGGATTTGGATACACAATATACAAAATGACCAAGCTCAGGGTCATGCATATAGGCTAAATTTCAAGTGCACAAACAATATGGCCGAATATGAAGCCCTTTTGCTGGGGCTCAAACTAATTAGAAGTCTAGGGGTCACCAAGATTTCAATTCTAGGAAACTCAGATCTGATAATACAACAGAAAAAGGGAAACTTTGTCACACATGATCCTAGGCTAAGGGCTTATAGAGGTGCAGCTATGGAAATACTAAACACATTCCTGGAATCACAACTCACTAAAATTCCAAGGACACACAACCTACATGCACATAGTTTGGCAACCTTTGCCAGCACTTGTAAACTGCCTTTTGAGTCTAATCACCACTTCACTGCTGAGATCAAACACAGACCTGCTGTCCCAGACAATGTGAAAAATTGGAAAGTATTTGAGAATGACACCCAAATCAATAACTTCCTCACTTTAGAAGAAGAATTTTCAAGCATCAACATAGTCACAAGCACTATTGATGATCCACAACAAATTGACAAAGTTGAGCCAAATATCTCAGCTGAAGCAGCAAATTTGATTTTGAATCCAACAACTTTTAATTACATAAAGCTACAAGAACTCAAACAAATGAGCTTTGATGAAATGATTGAGGAAGAAACCGAAGTAATTGAGCTGAAGGACAATGTCCTACCCATAGGCCTAACTCCCTTAGAGGATATATTTGATTCAAATGACATTCCAAGAAAACCAAAAATGCAACCACTGAATGCAGAAATTAAGGACTGCAATATTGGAACTACAGAAAATCCCATAATGGTAAAACTGTCCAAAACTTTGCCTCCTGATAAAAAGCTAAAATACATTGAGTTGTTTAAAGAGTTCCAAGATGTCTTTGCATGGAGCTATGAAGATCTCAAGTCCTATGACACATCTGTTATCCAACATACAATACCCTTAAAAGAAAACCATAAACCTTTTAAACAAAAGCTGAGGAGGATTAATCCAGTCCTCCTTCCCCTTATTGAAAAAGAATTCATAAGAATGTATCAAGCTGGAATAATTGCACCTATTAGATTTTCCGAATGGATTTCAAATCTAGTGCCCACTAGAAAGAAAACTGGAGAGATAAGGCTTTGTGTTGATCTGAGAAATTTGAATAAAGCCTCTCTCAAAGACCACTACCCCTTACCCAAAATGGATCACAATTTACAGAGGGTAGTGGGTGCTTCAAGGATTTCTTTATTAGATGGCTTCTCAGGATTTAATCAGATTCTTGTTCACCCGGATGATCAGGACAAAACTACCTTTACAACACCTTGGGGAACCTTTAAATATGTCAAAATGCCTTTTGGACTCAAGAATGCAGGAGCCACATTTCAGAAGGCAATGGACATAGCTTTTTCTAAAGAGATCCATGACTTTTTAGTTGTGTACCTTGATGATCTTACTGCTTTTTCAAAATCAGACCAAGAACATTTAGATCATTTAAGGCAAGTGTTCTTAATTTGCAGAAAGAATGGCATATCATTGAACCCAAAGAAATCATTATTTGGCCTGGAAGAAGGCAAACTCGTAGGCCACATAATTTCTAAAGATGGAATAAGAATAGACCCAAACAAAATACAGGCCATCCTTCAAGGCCCTCACCCAAGAAACATCAAAGAATTGCAAGCCTTTCTAGGGAAAATCAATTTCCTCAGAAGATTCATGCCCAATCTGGCCGAACTGATTAGACTGTTGAATAATATGTTGAAGAAATATTCTAAAGTCAAATGGACAATAGAAGCTAAGCAAGCCTTTGAGGAAATCAAAATAGCCTTAACAAGAACTCCTGTTCTTACAAGCCCCAGGTTTGATAAAGATTTCATAATCTCTTCCTTTGCATATGAGCATACTATTGCTGTTGTCCTATTGCAAAAAGATGACCAAGGATGTGAGAAGCCCATTGCATTTTTCAGCAAAGCACTTAGAGATGCCCCACTCAAATACCAAATCATGGAGAAGTAGGCATATGCTCTTGTGAAGGCCATAAAGGATTTTAGAATTTATATCTTGTACTCTCACATAATTGCCTATGTTCCAAATGCAGTGGTCAAAGATATTCTTACTCAAGAAGGAATTGAAGGTAAAAGGGGAAAATGGATAGCCAACATTCTAGAGTATGACATTGAAATCAAGCCAACAAAACTCATAAAAGGACAAGGGCTAGCCAAATTAATGACTGAAACCAACTTTCAAGCCCTAGACCTCAATGAACTAGATAACGAATAGGAGATGGCGACTCCACAGATCAATCAAGCCTTTTTACAATCACCTTGGTACACTGATATATGTTTTGTATTGTTAAACCTGCAAGCTCCTCCAGGGTTATCCAGAACCAAAAAGAGATTCTTGAAAATGAAAGCTTCAAAATTTTGTATTATAGACAATGTTTTATTTTGGAAAAATTATGAAGGAGTTTTGCTCAATTGCTTAGTCCAAGATGAAACTGACAAAATACTCAAGGAGTTTCATGCAGGGGACTGTGGAGGACACCTATATTGGAAATCCACAGCTGATAAGATTCTAAGAGCTAGTTTTTATTGGCCCTCCCTTTTTACTGATGTGAGAAAATTTGTAGTTTCCTGCCATAAATGCCAAGTCCTTGAAGGCAAGAGGAAGTTGTTGCCCTTGCCCCTCAAACCTATTTCAACTGAAAGGCCTTTTCAATAATGGGGTTTGGATTTTATTGGAGAAATTCATCCCTCCTCTTCTGGACAACACAAGTGGATCTTGTCTGCCATAGATTACTTTACCAAATGGATAGAACCTATCCCTTGTAGGCAAGACAATGACTCAATCATCATGCAATTCTTAGAAACCAATATCCTGTCTAGATTTGGATGTCCAGAAAAGATCATTACAGGCAATGCTGCTACCTTCAAGTCCAAAAGAATGATCAATTTTTGTCACAAATACCACATTACCTTAGGTCATTCCACAGTTTATTACCCTCAAGGTAATGGCCTAGCAGAGTCATCTAATAAAAGCTTGATTAACATCATCAAAAAGGTCTTGGAGGAGAACAGAAAGAACTGGCATAAAAAGTTAGTAAATGAACTATGGGTGGACACATTGACCACAAAAAGATCTATTGGGACCAACCCATATGAATTGGTTTATGGCATGGAGGATGTGTTCCCCTCATCCTTGGGAATCCCTGTGATCAAATTGTTGCAAGAGTTACAAGCAGAACCTAATGCAATCCGAAGGAGAATCAATCAGAATATTAACTTGCAACAGACTAGAGAAGAAGTATATTAGAGAACTTAGATTTTGCAAGACAAACTCAATAAATTTTTGACAAAAGAACAAAAGCTGAGGACTTCTTCATGGGAGACAAAGTACTAAAGTGGGACTCCAGAAGGGAAGACAAAGGAAAACATGGCAAATTTGATTTCCTATGGAGAGGCCCTTTTGTCATTCAGGCTGTGCAAGGAAACAACACCTATTTTTTGAAGAGTTTGGATGGCACAGAAGCTCAAGAAAGCCCAGTCAATGGGCGAATGCTCAAGCATTGTTTTGACCCTCCTTGTTAAAACACAAGAAAAGAGTAGTTTGTACATAAAAGGTGTTTACTTCAGCAGTTCATTTCAGCAGTGGGTTAGGAGATATGATGCAACAAATTTTTAGAAGGAAAGCCAACAGATATACCATCCTGAATGTTCATTTTTGCAATACTACTTTTCCAAAGTTCTCTATTGATTGTTGATGAAAAAACAACTCTGATCAACCTCCAAAGACAGAGTTAGACAAAGGTTCAGTCGGTTAACTTGCAGCAGAAGGAAGTTTTATAAACACAACAAGAAATAGGAATAAGGTCATCTGACCTGCTGTTCTTGGCTTTTCACCAGGAAAATCCATCCCCAAGTGGAGCCACTCTTAGGTTCCTATACCAATAGGTTTCATTTTTCATAATTGACTATGGAAGTGCCAAATATGTCCATCCTTGCATGTTGCAAAGGTTCCATATTTTGTATACAGACAAAGAAAATTAAAAAATGTAAAGAGGGTATGCCTTAAAAGAACAATTAAAAGGCAAGAAAATGAATTGGTCAGAAAAAATAATAAAAATGAACCCCAAACCAAAATACCAAGAAAGTGGCCAGTCAAAATGCCACTGCTATCTTATTTGCAAGTTCACAATATGCAAATATTGTTGTTTATCACACTTGATGGATGGCCCAACAGTTCAATCTAGACCACCCCATATTTAAATTTTCTATTGTAGAATAGAGAATGAATATCTGTCCAAACAGTTCAAGCTTGGCAGATGAGCAGATAGGTAGAGAAATTAAGGGCCCAACTGCTTAATCTGGGCCCTTGGAAGAGATAACCCTTGGAAGAGATAAGGGTACATTTAGATAGGAGGACAATCAAAAGAAAAGAGGACAATTAGGGTTTGCTAGTCCAAATGCACCCAATCCAAAGGAAGAGAAAATGCTAGGTGTATTAGGCTGGGTAGGCAGTTTGAGGTTGCAGAAGCAAGGTTATAATCACTTCTTGTCTTGTCAATAAAGACTCATCTCATCAATAACATTGGTACCATGGCAATTGCTAGATTGCAGAACAATGGAAGCATGACGAATTTCCCCATCATTCCCCCAGAAATCTTTTACTAACATCTCCTCAAGGACCTTGGGATCTGCCCAGTAGTCCTGTTTCACTTCATTCTAGGAGAAGTGCTAAGTCAAACTCTGAGTTTACTTACGGAAAAGAAGCCACATTTCTTGTGTAAAAATCATCATTTCATACTCCTTTCATTTTCTTATGTCTAATTTTTCACTTTTCAAACTTAGCATCTATCAATGCAGTTTCAATCCATAAAGTTATATTAACATTTAACTTTATTATTATAGCTCCCTAAATCATTTTCCCACCCCTATTTTACAAAAAACTATATAAAAAACCCAAAAAATCTAAATATCCCTAACCATTGGCAACTATAGCCATATAACAGTTTTGGGGGATTATTAAGTTCATTTGAGACTTTAATAATAACCCTTTCATGTGTAAACCGTCGGGTTTATTTAACCTCAGGTTAAATAAATAACCACAATGGTACCCCCCTCCTAAACCATACTAATAACCCCACGCACATATATATAATGGATTTAGTTTAACATTTGGTTAAACTAATAACCAAACCCGCACTGTATAGAGTACATAAAACCCATAACCAAAGTTTAAAACCTGCCCGAAACCTTTGAAAAATTAAGGTTTATCGTACGCGCTCCTCTGCTAAAGCCCGATCACATCGCTCTCCCGTCCACCGTTGGATCGCCCCCCGCAGATCCGACGATCCTAATCCATATCGAACGCGCCCCAACGACAGTACGTTAGTACTCGATGGTCGACGGTTTCACCGTCGTACACAGGGACACCTGTCGCCCTCTGATTGCATCAGGCCACCTCTGACAGATACCATCCCCGTACCAAAGGCGATCCGATGGAAACCGCTTACCACTTTGTCCTTCCGCTAACGTCATCGCATGACATTGCATCCACGTCTCCCGCCACTGCCCTGCACTTGCGCCACATCATCTGCTGACATCACCACCCCGTCACTGTGTCATGTGCCACGTCATCATCCACGTCAGCTGCCACGTCATCCTTCGTACCCACTACGCGACAAAAAATACATCATGATGATGTCATCATTAAAAAGCGCCAAAAGCGCTAAAATGTCCAAAATTCGTTAAAAAGTCGTGAAAACGATTATTTTCGTTTATTTCTATTATTGTGCCTGTGGAGCCGCTTGCATGCGATTTTACGTTCAACCAGCCATCAATGTGCACAGTCCATAACCCTGTGAATTCGGCTCCATAGCTCGACCTCGCAGCTCGAGCTATACCTACTAAGTGCCCTCTGCGCCATAAAAAATAGGTATTTACTCGTTGTTGACCATAAACCCTGTTTTTCTGCAGTTTCTTCATTGAAATTCATTAAGCACCTTCAAATTAAAACTAAAATACACTCCAGCCCCTGAAATTCCACCTCTAAATTCACCAGGTGAACCTCTGTGCAAGAGCGACCCAACAAACTTCCCTCCTCTGCAAATTCCGCCTTTAAAATACACTTTAAGCCCGTTTGCACCGGCAGATACTCCAAAACTGCCCAAACTGTTGAATTAAAGTGGTCAAGCATGCTATTGCTTCTGTTTTAGCCTGTTTTCTAAAGAGAGTTCCTCAACTTCCACTTCCCTCTGCAAAGTTTCACTCCTTCAGTCGAATTCAAGCCCAGTTCCACTATATTCTACTCACAGAGCTTGCAAATCCAGCTAATTCATTTGATAAGACCCTGCCAGACTCTGCAACAATTGGACTAAACAATAAGTTTTATACAATGAGGTCAGTTTGAGATAAAACTCAGTCTTCATAATTCTGACAAAAGCCTCAGAGCCAGAGTCCTATTCCCTGTTGCTGCATACACCTAGATTACAATCACAATACAAACAGTTGAAAGATGGAGGCTCCAGTGGCTCTCAACATTGCTCCTTTGAATGCTCCACACATGGATTTAGAGTGGTTACCTTTAGCAGACAGGGACTTCCAGATCAAAGATATGATGGGCCTCAAGTCTCACCTGAAAACTGTGTGTCACTTCAGAAACAATCACAGAAATAACACTGGTATCCTGGGAATCTGGCAATCTAGTATGCCCATCTACTACCTCCCATTTGTCAATGTGCTGCCTGACTTCATTCATATGTGTCATGCAAACTATGACCCCACACAGAGAGCAATCCTCACTCGAGATGGGTCTGTACTGTTTTACATCACTCCTCAATCCATAAATGAAATGCTGAACTTTGAGCCACCACAGCCTCTCGTTCCTCTTACAATGAAACTCTTGCTTGATAAGGGTGCAAAGCTCTCTAGTTCAGAGATATCAAGGGTAGGTCAGTTGTTCATGCAGCCACAGTGCCATGCCAATCATCCTCCACCCTATCATCAAGTCTCATTCAATGAAACAGGCAGGCTCCTGGTAGATATGATTTCCTACATTTTAGGATGCAAGACAGGAGAATTTGTGGATGAAACTGTGTTTCTGCTGTTAACCATCTTCACTCCAGGAAAACCCCCTGCTATCATGTATGACTATGCCACCTTCATAGCAAACAAAATACATGAGCAATTCATGATGATGGAGAGAGAAGGAGTGTTTAAGTATACTTCCTACATTTACCATTTGCTGCTGTACTATCACCCTGATAGTTTCAAAGTTCCTCTTAAGAGACTGGACTTAAGAGGAGAGAGAAGATCTGTTATCTTCTGGACCTCAGTTTTCCATGAATTCCACCTCTCTCCCTACACATATTGTGAGTTGTGGACATGTTCATCTACCCAGCCACTTGCCTACTGATGATGACTCCTCCTGGTAGGCTCACTGCTGAAATGCAAAGAATCCTACATCTTTCAAAGGGCTACAACATTGGTGATTGGTACTTCTACCAAAACCATACAGTGATCAGAATTTATGGGTGTGAGTTGCCTCCCTATAAACTGCCAAGATATGTCCCCATGAGACTTTTTGCCTTAGAGTATTTCAGGCAATTCAATAGTGTAGATTTGACTCATTTTCATGGGAAAAACAAGAAAGAACAGCTCAAAATCAGACATCAATTGGGGCCTTTTGTTTTCAATAAAAGGGAAGAAGCCTGGAAGGATGCAAACAATATGCTAAGCGAAGAGCTCATGCTGAAACATTTCATAAGCGTTAGAAGAATCAAACAAAGGATTTCAGGATATGTGCACCAGCCAATCCCCCACATTGAACAATATGCTAATCGACAAGAATGGGTAGAGGGCACATTAGATGATGAAGAGCTTACTGAAGAAGAAAGATTAGAAAAAGATATGAAAGAACATGAGAAAATAATTGACCTAGAATATTTTGCACAGGTCACCTTCACACAGCCTCAACATATTGGAGCAAGCACATCAGCTGCTACACCTCCACAACAGCAGGCTAAAGAAGCCATTTCACCTGCAGGGAAAGGCAAAGAAATTGAGCATTCAGAACAGCAGAGTACAATGGCATAACAACCATCCATAAATCAAGAAAAGGGTCAAGAATAGGGCCCTTAAACCCAAATGAAGGCACCTGAAGTCCCTGTGTTGCAAACCCCTCACAATGAAGAAAGAGCTAAAAAGAGGGACAAGCCTGAAGATGCTTCTGTGGGGACACCTACAGACCAGCAAGGGGAAAAGAGACAGAGACTAAACCCCTATTATGAGGAGGAATTTATTGAAGAAACCACAGGAAATATCAGGGGTGAGGGAACTTCTGAATAGTAGATCCCTCCTGTTTTGGAAACATCAGCCAGCTCCTTTCAGCAGGAGCAAGAGAGACAACCAGGTGGGGAGGTTTCATCCTCCAAGCAGCAGACCCAGCAGGGCTCGGATATCAAATGAGAATTCACTGAGATCAAAGCTAGAAACGAACCAATAAGGTTTCTGCTTTACAATCAATTAATGAGAATGGCACCTACAAATCAACAAAGGCTGATGGCAGCCTATGACATGCAAGCAGGGAAGATGACTCTTAGTCACTTCAGACCTACTGTGCAGCAGCCACAGTCAGCTGCAGACTATATTAGAACCAATCTGGAGGTCCTTGCCAAAGACATCCATCCAATAGACCAGATTGAGTTGCATAAACAGGCTGGAGAAATGGTATACTCCACCCTAGCAGATAAGGCTCTAATGGCCCATAGATTGCAAAATTCTTTGTATAATACTTCTACCCAACTAGAGCTGGAGAAATCCTCCTCATTGGCCAAGGATAACATGATAAAATCCTTGGAAGAGATCATCATAGAGTTGGGACATGATCCCAAGGATCCCAAAGGTGCACAGGCCTTAATCAGGAAAAAGGAGGAAGACATAGCAGCCCTGAGAAGACAATTAAAGCTGCCAACTACCATACATCCTCAAACTACATAGGTGGCACAACAATAGGAAGTAGAGGATGTGGTCAGCCTACTTATGAGGATGAACCAAAGGCCGTTGGACACAGAAAAAGCTTTAGAAGAGGCTCAACAAGGGAAACAACCAGAATTGGCCCCTCAACCATCCCAAACAGCTCCAATAATCACAGCTCCTCGTCAGACAGTCACTACAGTAGCACCTCCCCTAGATTCAGCTTCAGCAGCAGGTGCCTCAACTTCAATAGCGACTACAACAGCAGCAATACAAGAGGCCAGCTTGAGCATGGAAGCTATGATGAAAGAAATAAAGGATTTGGAGTTACAAATGGCAGAAATGAAGAAAACCAAGGAAAAACTAGCCAAGATTGAGGCTATTTATGACAAGTCAAAGATGACTATAGCTGAAAAAACCAGGGAAGTGAAGGTTTTAGAGAATAAGATAAAGGCCTTGGAGAAGGACCTCACTCTCCATAGAACCTTGACTGAAATAAAGACAATTTTGTGGGATAAGATTGGCAAAGCTATTGCTGATCAGTGGATAGCTATACAAACCATTTTTTATCAGATAGAATTGATAGGAGTGGCTTGGTATGAGACCCAAAAGGCCAGGGTATTATTAGCCAATAAACCTGAGCAGGCCAACCAGATGATCCATTTTTTGAATACTCATACCGGTGAACATTCAGCATCCCTGGACATTCATAACAGAACATAAACTATTTTAAGAGTCAAAAAGGTGCTAACTATGAGAAATTTTGTGCAGACAATAGAAAGAAAATGCCAGGAAATGCAGGCAGATATAGAAGCTTTCATATATAAATTGACAATGTTACAAAGTAGAGGTCTACCTGGCCTGGTCACTAGCAGCGGGAAGTTGTTAAAACAAGAACAGTATGGTCATAGGTTAAATACCTATGTACAAAATCAGATTACAACTTCATCAAGTAGCATAGAAGAGACAATCCCTCCCACAGGGCAAAGTTTATATGATAAGCTGGAAGATTTGTTTTTTATTGAGCATGAGGTAGCACATCTTTTTCCAGTCTGGCCCAATTATTACAAGTACACTGAAGCCGACGAGATATTGCTTAAATTAAGAAAACATCAGTTACCAACGGATCAATGGTGGCAGAGCATGCTTGAAATCCTGCCAAAATAAATTTGAGTTCTCTCTTTTTGAAAAATATTCACATTTCATCTAAAAGTAAGTGTTAGGGAAAATCAAATCGGCTGAGGATAAGATTCGCGCCAAAGGATAAAGCAGGGTCAGAAATAGGTGGCAAAGGACAGCACAACAACGACAGCACATCAGGAAAGCGCTCATCAACCGACTATCAGAGTCAAAGGGTCAACAACAAACAAGACACCTACAACAGCCAGTAAAGCACATTTATTTCCTCAGTTATTGTTGCACAGTTTTTTCCACATTAGTTATGGCTCGTGCCAGAGTAGATGGATAAATTTATGTCCAAATATTTCTGTATGGGATATTTTGTAAACTTCTATAAATACTTGCAAAAGAGATGTATTATTGGTGGCTGGTGAATATCATTCTGGACTTGCGCTGTATGTTTTTTGAGAACTCTTCAGGAATAAAATTTTGCTGGAATGCTTTGTTGGTGAACTTACTGTTTGTGGGATCAATGGCAAAAGGATATATTGCAGAATTCTTGTGTTAATACATGAATCAACAAGTCTTCTTTACTCTTATGTTATTGTATTTATGTCTTATTTATCATCTAAATACCATGCTCTAAGTTACAGGAAAGAAGGATAACCCAGAATTTACTTTGCTGTACTCTGTGTTCAATTCCTGTAATTTTTTATGTTTTCCACATGACTAGCTTTGGCAAGAATTATTGATTGCTCTTGTCTCCATGGTTCTTTCATTCTAGATATCATCAAGGAATTCTTAACTGCTCCCTGATAATGTTTATACAATTTTCCTCTGTTAACATAATGAAAGATTCTTGATTGCCTTTCATTTCTTGACTTCATTTCATCTTATTTCAGCTTCAAAGAGGTTCCGTGTTTAACTGTCTTGCTCTGTAGTTTTCTTATTGCCAAGGAAACCATATCCAAAGGTTCATTTCCATTAGACTCCATCAACCCAATGGTCTGAACTTCCCTCAACTCACTGCCTTGTTCTACTGAATGTCATCTTCCAAACACCATACAAAACTTGTACCTAATAACTAGCCTAATATACAATCAAACAAATCTAAATCACAAATAGAGAGCCCTCTCTGGTTGCAGATTGGCTAGGATCTGTAACTGAAAGATTGGTTAGTGGTTACCTCGGCCGTATTCCTTCCTGGAGCCAGGGAACAACCTGAGTCATAACAGTCTATATGAAGGAATTGTATTGCGGTTGTGTATTATTATTTTAAGTGAGAAAGTGAGAGGAGACTGTGAGAGCGAAGAGGAAATTACAACGGATCAACTGTAGCTTGTGTCTCTTTATTTTGATGGATAATATAAAAGGAAGGATTGGTTATTCTTACATGGACATAGACCAAATTGGGTGAACCACATATATATGTGTCTCTCTTGTTTTATGCATTTTTATGTTTTTGTTTCAACAATATTCTATGTGTTCCATTGCTCTATTAGTTATGTTTCTAACAACGTGTATCAGAGTTGAAGGTCTAGTTGGCTGATAAATTCACATGAGAGAAGGGTTTGTGGTTCAAGTGGGAGCAATGGTGGAAGATGGTAGGTTTAGGGTCGAGAAATTTAATGGCCAAAACTACCAACTATGGAAGTTGCAGATGGAAGATTATTTGTATTAGAAAGATATGTACCTACCATTGAGTGGAAAACCAAAGAAGTTGACGAGTATGACAAATGAATAATGGGGTCTTCTCAACAGAAAGGCACTAGGAACAATACAATTATGTCTGATAGTGTCGGTGGCATTCAAAATTTCAAAGGAAAATAAAATAGAAGGTTTAATTACAACATTGGCCAAGCTATACGAAAAACCCTCAGCCTCAAATAAGCTATTTCTTATGAAGCATCTGTTTAATATAAAGATGTTATAAGGTGGATACGTTGTTGATCATTTAAATAAATTTAACATGGTTACCAGTCAGTTAAGTTCTATAGGGGAAATTTTTTATGATGAAGTTAGGGCTCTGTTATTTCTGTGCTCATTGATTAAAAGTTGGAATAACTTATTTGTGGCTATTAGTAACTTTGTCTATGGATCTAATACTTTAAAGTTTGATGATGTTGTTCGTGCCACCCTTAGTGAGGAAATGTGACGGAAATGCTCTGGTGAGACATCAAGTAATGCTTTGACTGCAGAGACTAGGGGAAGAAAAATGGAAAGAGGAAGGAACCCAAGAAATTGAAGTAAGTCGAGAAAAGGAAGATCTAAATCCAGACTAAGGATAGTGTGCTAGAATGTGGGAAGAAAGGACACCTGAAGAAATACTACAAATCTCGGAAGGGGAAAGAAGGAGACATATAACAAGAGAACCATCATGAAGCAAATGTGACAAGTGATGTGTTTCAATATGCTTTAATTCTTTCATTAGAGAATATTATTGATGTCTGGGTGGTAGATTCATGGGCTTCATTCCATGCCACACCTGGTAGGAAACATTTTCATGACTATGTTCAAGGATATTTTGGACAGGTTCATTTGGGTGATGATAAACCCTGTAAAATCATTGGAATGGGTAAGGTTTTTATAAAGCAACAAAATGGAAACCAATAAATATTGAAAGAGGTAAGGCATGTTCCATATCTAAATAAAAATATAATTTTAACAGGGCAGTTAAGTGGTGAAGGTTGTGTAACTACACTCACAAACAAAACCTGGAAGGTCACTAAAGGAGCCATGGTACTAGCAAAAGGAGAAAAGGTTGGTATGTTGTATTTATGCAACCGTATTTCTAATTCTATTAATACTTTAACCTCCATAGGAGCATATATGGCATTGTGGCATCATAGGTTCGGGTAGATGAGTGAGAAAGGGATGAAATTCTTCACTCACAAAATTTCTTGCTAGGTTTGAAGCATGTTGATTTGGATTTCTGTGAAAATTGTGTTTATGGAAAACAAAAGAGAGTCAGATTTCTTTGAGATGGGAAGGAAAAGAAGAGTGAAAAATTAGAGCTTGTGCATACAAATGTATAAGGACCTTCTCAGGTATCATCTCTTGGTATCTCTTGCTATTAGGTTACTTTTATTGATGATGCAACTAGGAAAACCTGAATTTATTGTATTCAAAATAAATCTGATGTATTTGACACTTTCAAGAAATGGAAAGTTTTGATTGAGAACGAGACATGAAAGAATTTGAAGGGTCTTAGATCAGATAATGGAGGTGAATACTGCAGTAAAGATTTTGATAGCTATTGTTCAAAGCATGGTATTCGTAGATAGAAGACAGTTCCAGGAACACCAAGGAAAATGATGTGTCAGAAAGGATGGTAAGGACAATCATGTAGTGTGCAAGGTGCATGCGATTACATGTAGGATTTCCCTTACAATTTTGGATAGATTTTGTAGATACTATTGTTTATCTAATAAACAAAGGGACTTCAAGTTCCTTGGATGATGGTATTCGAGAGGAGGCATGGACAGGTAAAAAGGTAAACTACTCATTTTTAAATACTTTCGGTTGTGAAGCCTTTGTCCACATCAATAAAGAAAATAGAAAAAAGCTTGAGGCAAAATCAAAGAAATGTACCTTTATTGGATATGGTGTTAATGATTTTGGTTATCGCTTACATGATTATGAAAATCACAAAATCATTAGGAGCATAGACGTCATATTCAATGAAAAAGTCTTGTGTAAGGATCAGATGCAACAAAAGAAATAGGAAAAGGAAAACAAAGAATTACATAGTACTTGATGAGATCACAAGAAAAGTAAATGTGCCTGAAAATCATAATGATCAGTAGCCACAACAACAAAAACAACCACCACAGCAACAAACACCTGGAAGTGGTGTTATAAGATCTACTAGGATAAGTAGACCCCCTGAATGATACTCTCCTTTATTATATTATGTATTGTTGATTGATTCTGGTGAACTAGAAATATATGAAAAAGAAATGTAGGTAGAAACCAGGAATACGTGGAAGAAAGCCATGGAGAAGAGATGGAATCCTTTATGCATAACCAGACTTGCGACTTAGTCAAGTTGCCTACAGGTAAAACAACATTTCAGAATAAATTGGTTTACAGGTTAAAGGAAGAAGATGGAGGAAAATAGAGGTATAAGACAAGACTTGTGGTGAAGGGTTTGCACAAAAGAAAGGTATAGAGTTTGATGAAATTTTTTTCTCCTGTTGTTAAAAATGGCTTCAATTAGAACTATTTTAAGTCTGGTGGCAACAAAAGATTTGCATCTTGAGTAGTTACATGTAAAGACAACCTTTCTCCATAGGGATTTGGAGGAAGAAATATATATGCAACAACCACAAGGGTATGAGGTCAAAGGGAAGGAGAAATTAGTGTGCAAATTGAAGAAGAGCTTGTATGGCTTAAAACAAGCTCCAAGGTAGTGCTATAAAAAATTTGACATGTTTATGTATGAACAAGGTTATACTAAATGTCACTTTTACCATTTTGTTTATCTTAAAAATCAAAATGATGGCAACTATATTATATTTATATTGTATGTAGATGATATGCTTGTTGTGGGGTCTAACATGCGGGAAATAAATGTGCTCAAATGAAAATTGCAAATTCATTTGCAATGAAGGATTTGCATGCTACAAAAAAAATCCTTGGTATGATAATAATTAAAGACAGGAAAAATTGTAAATTAACATTGTCTCATAGTGAGTACATATAAAAAGTGTTAGAAATATTTAATATGTAGAATGCAAAACTGATTAGTACACCTTTGGCTAGTCATTTCAAACTAAGTAAGGGGACATGTCCCAAGACTCAGGAAGAGATGGATTATATGTGTAAAGTTCCATATGCATCAACAGTTGGAAGCTTAATGCATGCAATGGTCTGCACAGGGCTTGATATTGCACATGCAGTGGGAGTTGTAAGCAAGTATATGAACAATTCGGGAAAAGAGCATTGGATGGTAGTGAAGTGGATTCTCAGGTATTTGAGAGGTACTACAAATCAAACATTATGATTTGGTGGTTCAAACATTGCTCTACATGGATATGTTGATGCAAATATGGCAGATGATAGAGATAACATGAGGAGCACCACAGGGTGTGTGTTTACTGTAGGTGAAATAACTGTCAGTTGAGTTTCAAAATTGTAAAACATTGTTGCACTTTCAACAACAAAAGTAGAGTATGTTGCTGCTACAGAGGCTAGTAAAGAAATTATTTGGTTACAAATGTTTATGGATGAATTGGGAAAGAAGCGAGCGATTGGCAGGTTATACAATGACAACCACAATGTCATTCATCTTGCAAAGAACTCAACATTTCATTCTAGGACTAAACATTTACAGTTCAAGTACCATTTCATACGGCCTATTTTGGAAGATGGAAAGTTGAAGCTGGAAAAGATACACATTAGCCAAAATCTTGCAGATACATTAAAAAAGGCTATAATCAAGGAGAACTTGAGTTTTTGCATAGTTTCAACTTGTCTTCAAGTATGATGATGAAGATGAGAAACATCTAGGTCCAAAGTGGAAGCATTGTCCAACAAGTGAAGCAACAGTGGAGTTGCTATAATTAGTCTCCAAGTGGGAGATTGTTGGGTGCAGAGCCTGATTATCTCCCTGATTTAGAGGTCTTGTTTCAGCCAAGTGTATACACCAAGAAGACTGTACACCCCTCCATGCTAGGGGGTCCGGGGGCTAGTGGGCCCTTGAAGATAAAAATAGATGAAAAATCACCTTGTAAAATATTGTAATTTCATAGTTAATATGGGTCGCTCATCAGGAGGATGATATGATGGTAGAAGTTATGTTAATTTAGGGGTTTTTTTCCCTATAAGGAAACCCTCGATTTATTTGAGGGAATTATATGTGGTTGTGTATTATTATTCTGAGCGAGAAAGAGAGAGGAGACTATGTGAGAGTGAGGAGGAAATTACACCGAATCTGTTGTAGGTTGTATCTCTTCATTTTGTTGGATAATATAAAAGGAAGGACTAGCTGTTTCTCCGTGGACCTAGCCCAAATTGGATGAACCACACATATTTCTGTCTCTCTTGTTTTATGCATTTTTGTATTTTTGTTTCCACAATATTTTATGTGTTCCATTGCTCTGTTATTAAATTTCTTAACACTAATTGATAACAAGGCCTTCTCCATCCCCTTGCACTGAAAAATTGTGCAATACAAAGGCCTTCTACTTTTCCCAGTGCAGTGAACACGTTCAAGACAACGTGACCTAACATTTTGTTGTCTAGCTTAATTAACTTTGCAATATCCTTATCTAGTGAGCCTCCTATTGCGCGTTGCACAGTTCTAGTGGACAATGGGTCTACCTCTAGCTCACAACAAACCTCAACTGTGCAAGCATGGAGTCTACCTCTCAAACACTGCGCATTGTGTAGTCGCAGTGCCTAGTCCTACCTCCCTTGCTGACTATAACCTACCATTAACCAATCATTGAGCCCTTAGTTACCTCTATTACACATTGTGCAATTCTAGTGCATAATGAGTTCTTCCCTCAATCACTATGAAGCTCATCTACACTATCATTGCGTTCCTCTCCCTTGAGCTCTGCGCGCTACACATTCTTAGCCTGAAATCTCATCACCCTTGTCTCTTGGACTTTCCCGCTGCGCTCGACTCTTAGAAGCCTTCCCTCATTGTGCATTTGATCTAAGTGGCTCCAAAAATAGAAAAAGATTAAAAATAAAAAACATCGCATCAAAGTCAAACCATGACCGTATCTTAGTTGTCATCATCCTGATTCCAACTACACAAATGACACTCAAATCCGAGTTCGTATGCTCAAGATATAGTTGGTCAAAGTTATGGTCAAATTAGACTAAGTGGCAATCACTAACAAGACAACAATTTGGCAAAGGTTTCGCGCATGGAATCTGATTGTCATAATGGGAGAGTTTGTCGCCGCTTTAATTTTCCCTATGATCCTTAAAAACTGCCACCAAAATTTTCCCTATGATCCTTAAAAACTGCCACCAAAATTTTATCTATTGTTGTTACAAAAAAAATTATGAAATCGGGGTGGGTCGCCACCCCCCCCACAACAACATTAGTTAAATAAAAATAAAATCATATGTAATTATGGTTCGGACCACTAGAGATCTGGGCCCGCCCAACTGTGTAACGGAAACAATGTAGGAGGCCGATGGGGTTCGAACCCACCCGACCCAAGTGGGCCAACCTGCCAACGGGTGGCCCCAAAATTCAAAAGTTGTTGAAAATTGTAATGTTATGTCATTGTTTAAAATGAAACCGCACCAAATTTAACACGCGGAGGTTCCAAAAATGGGAGTCCCACAGTTTAGAACCCAAGACTTCTCAACCAAAAAACGCTATTTCAAGTACTTCCGACCAGCGAGCCATGAGGCTCCTTTGTGAACTCCACCCACACAATCATATATGAACCTAGCATTCCATTCGACCAGGGGTGGGGTGGCGGAACCAAGGACTAGAATTGAGTTGTAGGTGGAACCATGAGCATGCCCAAGCGATGACTGTGCCCAAGCGAGCATGAATTTCGAGAAATATTCCTACAAAATCTTGGGAGAATTTTTTGCAGGGAATCTAGAGATTCCTTGGAGATCTAGAGGTCACTTGCTCAGAATATGGTCAAGTTTGTAGTTGTTTGACATGATTTCATGCCACAAATCCAATGGTGATGTCCATTTCTGCATCTGAGCTTTGCATTTTCTGTCCATGCTAAAAAATGGAGGTATAAGGGTTATTTATGTAGAATTGAATGTAATTCATTTTTGCTGCCATTTAATGAAAGAGGCCTCCCCACTTTGAGCAGGGTCTAGAGACATAGCCCACACTGGGTGAACTCCATAATCAAATCATTTTATGTCTTTGATCTCATGGTTACTTTTGATTTCCGCTTCTTTTCATGTGTTTAAGTTACTTGGTTACATGCTCTTTTATATATAATTCTATATGCATCCATGAAGTAAAATATATGGATCAAGTTTGGTATCAAAGCACATCTTCTTGATGCGAGTTGCATGAGTGAATGTTAACTAAGAACAAGCTCCAAAGAGGAGAAGGAAAACTTAAATCCTTTGATCCTGAAACAGGGTGTGCTCCACGAAGACGAAACATGGCAAATGAGGAAGCTCGAATGGAGGAAGAGCGAAATTATCACAAGATCTTCTTCACCATGGTAGAGAAAGTTGACAAATTGTTTGCAAAATATGAGAAGACAATCAACCCTAAGAAGAAAGAACCAGATGATCATGTTCAGTAAATCATGAAGGTGGAAGAGGAGAGCCTCCTGAACCACCCTCTCCATCCTCTACCGACAAATCTTCTTCTTCTTCTTCTTCTCATCACTCTAACAGGCATCATAGGAATACATCTAAGAAGCCATTTTTTAAGTTAGATGTAAAGTTTGATTTGCCCACATATAATGGAGAATGTAATGCATAGAAACTAGATTGGATTAGACAGATTGAGGTTTATTGTTAGATTCAGTAGATCGATGAAGATTATACCAAGATCCAATTAGCATCTCTTCGGTGTAGTGGCACCTCTCTCATCTGTCGGGAGAGAAAGTTGCATAAAGACAACAAAAACTTTGGTAATCTCCTTTCTTCTTGGTCAAGTTTTGTTTTTGCATTAAAGATCAGTTTTATCCTTTGGGTTATCGACAAAAGGCTTTAATGGAATGGCAATATTTAAGACAAGGAAAGGGTCAAAATGTATAAATATTCACATAAGAGTTTAGAAAACAAGATTTGAATTTGGGCATTTCACTTGCTTCACCTGAAACTGTAACAAAGTATATTGGTGGTTTACATAGTTACATCATACATTATTTGTTGTTATTTGAGCCTACTACTATTGATGTTGCCAGTGTGAAGGCCATTCAACTTGAAAGTATGGGTAAGAATGCTAAAGAAGAGCACTCAACAAAATAATGGTGAATAATTGTTACCCTCTCCCTCACATTGATGATTTGTTAGATCAATTGAAAAATGTTGTCTATTTCATAAAACTGGACTTGCGCAATGGCTATCACCAGGTTAGGATTGCAGAATAAGATGTATGGAAGATTGCATTCAAGATGAAATAGGGGTTGTTTGAATGGATGGTGATGTCATGTAGAGTATGTAATGCTCACTTGGGTCGCATTGTCGGAGGTGGACAATTAAAAATAGATCCTTCTAAAATTGATGTGATTGTAAAGTGACCTAAACCCACCAATGTTACAGAGGTTCGTAGCTTTCTGGGTGTAGTACAATACTAGAGAAGGTTCATTGCAAACTTCTCCATCATTGCATCCCCCTTACATGCATTGAAAAGTGTGAAGCAAAGCTTTCAATGGGGAGGAAAGTGGCAAAAATCGTTTGATACATTGAACAAGAAGATCCATACGACACCAATTTTAGCCTTACCTGACCTCCAATAGCCTTTCGAGATTGAGATAGATGTCAGTGGATACACCATGGGAGAAGTATTCATGCAACAGAGGAAAATTGTATGTTACCATTCAGAAACATTCTCCCAAGCTATTGTGAACTATCCCACATATGACAAGGAATTATATTCCTTGGTTCAAAGCATGAATAAGTGGAAGCACTATTTGATTGGCAAGGAGACTAATATTCACATAGATCGCTAGCCCTTGCAGTACCTCTAGTCACAAACCAAGCTTCAACTAGCACATCATTTCAAATGGATGGAGTTACTCCAACAATTTCACTTGGAAATAAAATACAAGAAGGGCATCGGCAACAAAGTGGTAGATATGCTTTCTTGCCCTTCTATTTCTGCATCTATAGTTTTGCAAAATGCTTCTTTATCTTTTGAAAGTTATGGTGAACAATATGTTTATGACGATGATTTTAAGGGGATTTATGCAAATCTAACTCATGGATCGTAGGTGGACAATTACCATTTGTAGGGAAAGTTGTTGTACCATCTTGGCAAACTTTGTATCCCCACCAATGAGAGAATACATGTAATCAGAGAGGCACATACCTCTCTTGTGTCAGGTCATTTTGGTGTAGGGAAAACTTTGTGTCATTTGCATAGGTTGTGTTATTGGCCTCACATGAAAAATATTGTGACTCGATATGTAAAGGGATGTGTGTTGTGTTCAGTTAGCAAGCCCACTAATAGAAAATTGAGGCTCTACACACCAGTCCGTGTTTTGAGTCATCCATGGGAAAGTGTGATAATGGATTTTGTTGGCGGTTTGCCTTTATCTAGGAGAGGTCATGACTATTTTTATGTCGTTGTGGATCGATTTAGAAAAATGTGTGTCTTAAGGCCCTGTAAAAAGTAGGTCACTGCAGAGCAGACTGCTCATCTCTTCTTCCAATTTGTACGGGCCCACTTTGGGCTACTGAAATCCATTGTGTCTGATCAAGACTCTAACTTTCTTGGAGATTTTTGGACGAGTTTATGGAGAATGATGGACACCAAGCTGAGGAGGAACATGACATTTCATCTGCATACCGACAGACAAACAGAGGTTGTCAACCGCACATTGATACATTTACTCTGAGGCTGTTGTGGTAAGCATCCCAAGTTGTGGGATGAGCAACTTACCTATGTACAACATGCATATAATAGGGTAGTGCATTCATCCACTCAAAGCTCACCGTTTGAGACATGCTTTGGATATTTTCCATAGGATCCCTTAGACATGGCCTTTGGGAGAGATCAAGATTCCTTGGGCAAGACGACAGGGACAAAGCATGGAAGTTCATTTAGTGAATTTAGATGATTCACCAAGCAGTGCAGGAGTAGTCAGAGAAAAGTCAAGCTCAATACAAAGCTCGACATGACAAGTCCTGAATCAATCACCAATTCTTGGTTAGATACAAAGTGTGGCTCCACATCAGTAAAGATGGAATGAAAGGGGAAGGAAATAAGTTGAGACCAATCTGATATGGCCCATTCACCATATTAGAAAAGATTGGGGACAATGATTTTTGTCTCGATTTGCCAGCATACATGCAAATGTACTCAGTGGTGAACATTGAAAATTTGAAACTTTATGAGCCTCCTTTGATCATGGACATTGAAGAGGTTGGACAAGTTCCTATAGTGAACGATTTTGCACTTGAATACATGGACAAGCTACCAAAGGATATCATTCTCGATAAGAAGACCAAGACTTCATGACTAGGAGACGTAGAGTAACTCCTATTGGTTTCAAGGGAATGCATCCAAGTAAGGCCCAATGGATTGAAAAGGAGAAAGTGAGGGATAAATTCCCTCACTTGCCAATTGACTGATAAAGCTTTTGGCGGCCCAAAAGCTCATTAGTGGGGAGGAATGATCCAAGTGGCTCTAGAAATAGAAGTGGCCTTGAAAAAGCTCAAAAATCAAAGTCATCAAATTGAAGTGAAACTAGGACTAGATCAAAGTGCTCGTCATCATGATTCCAACATCATGAACGACACTTAAATCTGCATTCGTATGTTAAAGATATAGCTAGTCAAAGTTTTCGTCAAGCTAGGCCAAGTGACAATCACTAATGAGGAAACAATTTGGCAAAGGGTCGGTGCACGAAATCTGACAGTTGGAATAGGTGAATTTTTCCCCTCTTCAATTTTCCTACTGACCATTAAAAACCGCCACCGAAATTTTGTCTATTATTGTTACAAAAAAATAAAAATAAAAATATGAAATAGGGGTGGTGGGTCGCCACCCCCCTACGACATTGGTTAAATAATAATCAAACCATATGTAATTATGGGTTGGTCCACTAGAGACCCGGGCATGCCCAACTGTGTAATGACCACAACAAAGGAGGTTGGTATGGTTCGAACCTACCCAGCGTAGGTTGGCCGGCCCCAAAATTTAAAATCCACTGAAAATGTAATGTTATGTCATTGTTTAAAATGAACCCGCACCAAATTTAACACGTGGAGATGCCAAAAATGGGAATCCCACGGTTTGGAACCCAAGACCTCCCAACCAAAAAATGTTATTTCAAGTAATGTCGACCACCGAGCCACGAGGCTCCTTCGTGAACTCCACCCACACAATCATATATGAACCCAACATTCCATTCGATCGTGGGAGGGGTGGTAGAACCAAGGACTAGAACTGATTTGCAGGTGGAACTAGGAGTGCGCCCAAGTTGGAGTGACGCCTAGCAGGCACAAATTTCGAGAAAGATCCCTAGGAAATCTTGGGAGAATCTTTTGTCGGGAATCTTAAGGGAATATAAAGATTCCCTTGAGCTCCAAAGGCCACTTTCTTATAATATGGTCATGTTTATAATCGTTTAACACCATTTCACACCACGAATCCAATGGTGATGTTCGTTTGATGATCAAAGCGACCCTAGGTACGACGCCGATAGTAGGCTCCAAAATTCATATGTAGTGAAATTTTGGAGGGTGTTTTTAGCAGTGATAATAGGTTGTAATGGTTACAATCAATGGGGGCAATGGCCCTTAATTTTCAAGATATTTTCATGATATTTTTCTTAGAAGGAAGGAAATTGAGCTTAGAGGTATCCAAGGGAAACCATATAAAGAGATAAAATCTAATAGCTCGACAAAATTTATAAATATGGGACACCATGGTGCAATTGCATATTTGTGTTCATTGAATGTTCAAACATCTATATCCTATGCTCCAATGGATCTTCAAAAAGTTATAAAAAATAATTCCAAGTTATTTGGAGATATGACTAAGGGTCTTCCACTAGCTTGAGATCATGAACATGATATGAATTTGCATCTTGGAAGTGTACCACCTAGCATTAGGCCTTATAAGTATCCATATGCATCAAAAAGTGAGTTTGAGCATATGGTTCAAGAAATGTTAGAGTCGGGCGTTATTCAACCTAGTAAAAATGCTTTCCCTTCACTATTGGTGATGGTTATAAAAAGGATTTTTCATGGCATATATGTCCAAAATAAAGACAACTAAACAAAATGACAAACAAAGATAAGTTTCCTAATCTTGTCATTGATGAATTATTAATTGAATTGCATGGACCAATTTTTTTTTTTAACAAAGTTGGACCTCCATTCTAGCTATCATCAAATTGAAGTGAGGTAACAAGACATTCCCAAAACAACGTTTAGAACACATGAAGGTCATTATGAGTGTTTGGTTATTCCATTTGGACTTACTAATGTACCTTCAACATTTGAAAGCTTGATGACATACCAATCTACAACAAAATTTGGGAAGAACATGTATAACACGTTGATAGGGTCTTAACACTATTGGAAGAGCAACACCTATATGCAAAGCCTTCCAAGTGAGTCTTTGGGGTTGAAGAAGTGGAATATTTGGGTCATATTGTATCCCATGAAGGCGTCAAAATGAACCCTAACAAAATCAAAGCTATGAGGGAAAGGCCAATTCCTAAGATCTTGAAGAAACTTAGAGGATTCTTAGGTTTGGCAGGATATTATAGCAAATTTGTCAAGAACTATGGTCAAATAACAACACCTCTAACAAAATTATTAAAGAAGGAATAATTTTCTTGGACTCAATAAGTAACCAAAGATTTTGAAAAATTTAAAGAAGTTATGTGTACAACTCCCATCATTGGCACACTTGACTTCACAAAAACCTTCATTGTGGAGTGTGATGCCTTAGGCCGTGACGTTGTTGCAATTTTGATGTAAGAAGGAAGGCCGCTTGCATTTGAAAGTAGTGAACTTAAAGGAAAGAACTTACTCAAACCCATCTATGTAAAAAAAATGTTGGGCATATTATATGTAGTTAAGAAACAATATCCATACCCAACAGGAAGAAACTTCAAAGTAAAAATAGATCATGATAACTTAAAGCATTCCTTGGAACAATGACTATCTTTAAAAGAGCATATAAAATGGGTTACGAATATGATTGGTTACGATTTTCAAATTATTTACAGAATGGAAAACCAGATATTGTAGTAGATGCACTCTAAAGGAAATAGGAAGATATCGTTGGTTTTCTATGTGTTATTTCTATTCCACAATATGACTGGGTTGAAGCAATATGAGAAGGTATGAAAGATCATTGAACAACTAGAGGAGGACATTTATGCAATACAAAAATTTACATGGAAGAATGATTTATTGTGATATCAAGATCACTTGTACTTATGTAAGTCTAATTCTCAATTCAAATAGAAGGTCATTTTGGAATTACACGCTTCTCTTATAGGAGGACATTCAAGGTTCTTGAAAACATACCATAGGATTAAGAAATATTTGTTTTTCTGGGGTGGATATTAAAGGAAATGTGCAAAAGTTTGTGGTTGAATGTGTGGTATGCCAATATAAAAAGGGAGTGAAAATCAAGGCCCCAAGGCTGCTACAACCATTATCCATACCAAGCTAGCATTGGGAAGAAGTTTCAATGGATTTTATTATAGGTTTACCAAAAAATTGAAGGAAATAATGTCATTGTGGTAGTGATAGACTGGAGGACTAAGCATGCCAATTTTCTCTCTTTTTGATCCTTTTATAGCAATTACAATAGTAGAAGCATCATCAAAATAGTCCAAAAGCTACATGGAATACAAAATATTATTATAAGTAAGAGAGATCTAATTTTCACTAGAAAATTCCTTATTGAATTATTTTCATGTTTGGGAACTCAATTGGCTCACAACTCATCTTACCATCCTCAATCTAATGGCAAAATTAATATTGTGAATAAATGTTTAGAAGGATATCTATGTTGATTTGCATTTAGTAAACAAAGACATTAGGTTAAGTGGTTGCACTTGGTAATGGTGGTACAACACATCCTTCCACACTTCATCAAAAGTGTCCCCATTTATGGAACTTTATGGATATCATCCTCCACCCATTACATCAACCTTAAAGGGACTATAAAGGCTGAAGTATTGGAGGAACATATAGGGTACCAACAAGACTTTCTCAAAATATTGAAGGACAACTTGGTTATAGCACAAAATAGGATGAAACAACAAGTAGATCAACTTCACAGTGAGAGGGAATTTGAAGTGGAGGATTAAGTGTTTGTAAGACTACAACCATATAAATACATGATCGCCAACCAATAAAAGGACAATAAATTATCATCAAGGTATTATGGGTCCTATATGGTGTTTTAGAGAATTGGAAGTATGGCTTACAAATTGGTGTTACCTCCATATTCACATGTATGTCTAATCTTCCATGTTTTTTGCTTAAAGAAGATAATTATTGACAAGATCCTAGTTCAAGTTATTTCTCCAAAGGTTAACGAAGAAGGGAAAATCATATTATAACTACAAACAATCTTAGAAACAAGGATTAAATATATTCCATGTCAGAACTATTTCCCCTTTTTTGAGATTCCTTGGTTGGGAATTCTTGGCAAACTTGATTTTGAATTTGTCTTGATTTCCTACCAGGTTTTCAAATGCTTTGCTTCTTCTTTAATATAGCTCTATCAACTATATTGACAAGAATTCCCAACCAAGGAATTTCAGAAAAGGGGACATATTTCTCACATGGAATAAAAGAATTGAGAAGTGAGGCAAGCATGGGAAGTTCAACATTTTATGTCACGGTCCATACAAAATCTGATTCATGTCTTGGGGGCTAAGATCTAGGAGGCTTTAATGGCGAGAGATGAGAAGAGAAAACACATAGATGTGACATGAAACTAATTGCAAGAACATTGAGAAAATGTAAGAATTCAATACATCACAAAAATATGAAGAGGGAGAGATTTGGAGAAGAAGAATTCAATTATGAAGAACCATTACATGCAATGAGGCCAATTTTGGTACCTCTCCTTCATGACCTTCACTCTCTTCCTATTGCCTCCTTATAAGGTTTTTTTTTGATGGATTCAACTTTAATTAGGGTTTACTCCACCAGTTACATATCTGTCAAGTTACCTTTTACATAAGAATATGACTATGACTTATACATCCAAACTTAGACTATAAGTGTTATGAAACCAGCGCAAGAGAAGATAGAAAAGATAGATCAATGCCTTAGAATTCAGCCTCTTCGAGGGGGAAACCTCCTTTACATTACATAAATGAACAATTCATGGATGATTCAAATGACAAAACCTCCTTTCTATATAGGAGTCTAAGGAGTCACAATATAAACCAGCCGACCTAACAATATAATATAAAGCCACAAAAATAACCATAACGGGATTCTATGGGGCACAATATGGGGGCAATAGGGGCACAACAATATTAATAAGGGGTATAACTACAATAGTAATGGGGTAATCACTAGTATTATAGGGACCCAACATGCCCCTCGCCTTCAAAAAAGTGTTGTCCTCAACGCTCGAGTAGTTCTGGATACTTCTGCATAAAATTCTCATCCTCCCATGTGGAATCTTCAGCGGATAAGTTCTTCCACTTGATAAGATACTCTGAAATTGATCGATTTCGTAGCTGCCGAGTTCTTGTTTCTATGACTGCTTCCGGTTCCAATATAATTTTTCCTTCCTCGTCAAGTTCTGGCAATATTGTTTGAACTGGGAGCTTGTCGCCTATAACCTTCTTTAACATGAAACATGGAAAACTGGGTGCAATCGAGAAGCTACAGGAAGCTCCAATT
>APFE030070803.1:527-18263 GCA_000404065.3 Pinus taeda | reverse complement strand
CAGCACACTTATGACCTTTAGTGTATTTGCTATCACAACTGTAACAAAGCTTTTTTGCTCTTTTTTCTTCCAATTGTTGTGGTGTCAACCTTATAGGTTGTGGAAGACTAGGGGCAACAACACTTCCGTCTTTATAGTTGTGAGTGGTATGCTTCCTGGTTTTCATAATTTTGCTTTCCATTTTTCTTGCTAACCTGAATGCCTTCTCTAATGAATCAGGTTCCCAAAGGCGAACATCATGTTGGATATTATCCTTTAAAGACCCTATGAACACATCAATCCTATGCTCATCTGGAATATCTTTTACCCTTATGTTCAATTTTTGGAACTCCTCAATGTGCTCCATTATTGAACCCTTTTGTTTGAGACTTATCAATTGGCTAAAAGAAGTGTTGCTTTTTGTATCCTCATAATGTGCTATCAATTCTTCCGTAAAAATTGCCCAAGTGATAAATTGTTTACAAGAGCAAAGCCATTGATACCATACAAACTGATTTGGTTCCAAATATAAACTTTCCATATGTACCTTTTGTGTGTTTTGCACATTATTGAGATCGAAGAATTGCTCCATCTATAATATCCATGCGGCAGGATCCTTGCCATCAAACTTCCTCATATTGATTTTTGGAATATGGTGAGTCTTCGATCCAACATTAGCATCTATGGAATCATGATTAACATTTATTTTATTCTCATCATGAGTTCCTTTAGTACCCTTTCACCCTTAGTGCCCATTTCTTGTAGCAACTTATTCATATTTATCTTCAATTCGTCCATGTATGTCTTCAAATCTATCTTCAAATCATCCATCTTAGCTTCCACATCAATCATCTTAGCTTCTACGCCTTTCTTTAAATAGTCTATCTTAGCTTCTACACCTTTCTTAGCCATCCATCTTAGCTTCTACATCTTTCTTTAAACCATCCATCTTAGATTCTGTTCCTTTTTGTGTAAGGGACAATTGTTGCACTTGGTCTTGTAATTTTGATATATCATGTTGCATTTCTTCCTCTTCTTCATGAGTCATGCTAGAGGTTTCAGGTTCCTTACTAGGTGTTTGCATTTTCTTTCCTCAGGGCATCAGTTATCGATAATAATTCTCTACTATGCCCTTTGAATTCCTTCAAAATAAATTTTCAAACCAAGCTTAAGCAAAAATTTAAGAAAATCTACACACCTTTTTTCACTTTGTACAAGCTCGATATTGCCTCTGATGTATCTCTGTACTTTCTGATCATCTAGTTCTAAATTTGTGACCTGTAGTAGCCCTCTGTGTCCTCTTCCAATGCCGCAGTCTGACCCAATTGGTTCTCAAGGAAGAGTATGCAAATCTCCCACAGTGACTTGATTATAGACTAGTTCAGTAGAGCGAACTTGTACAACGTGCCACGAGTCATTGTTTCGACCTTTGGATCTAAAAACCGCATACAAGAAACTACAATTCGTCCTCTTTCTGTACCTTCTGACGAAAGTTCAATCTGATCCCCAGAGAGAAAGTTATGACGATTTTCCCCAGGTCACCTGTTTGGAATGTAATTCAGGAGTCTACAAAAATGCCAACTTCCTCATATCATATCTCCGCAAATATAGCGCGAAAAGCTCTGAAATTAGGAACCAAGATTTAGAACGATTTCTTCTCAAATGGTTTTTTTTTGCGACTTCTGAAACATCGCCGAAAAAAAATTATATTGAAAATGCCACGATGACCTGTTTGGAGCAGCGAAACCCTAGAATCCAAAGCTCTGATACCAAATGTTATGAAACCAGCTCAAGAGAAGATAGAAAAGATAGATCAACGCCTTAGAATTCAGCCTCTTCGAGGGGGCAACCTCCTTTACATTACATAAATGAACAATTCTTTGATTATACAAATGACAAAACCTCCTTTCTATATATAGGAGTCTAAGGAGTCACAATATAACCCAGCCGACCTAACAATAATAATATAAAGCCACCAAAATAACAATAGAGGGATTCTATGGGGCACAATAATAACAATATGGGGGCAATAGGGGCACAACAATATTAATAAGGGGTATAACTACAATAGTAATGGGGTAATCACTAGTATTATAGGGACCCAACAATAAGACCCTAGAGATTTAGATTAATCCTCCCCACTTAGAAAATGATGGTCCCCATCATTCGTTGATGCTAAAAAAAGAGGGACCCCATTATGTTTAATGTACCATCATGAGTACAATGTGCCAAGGACCAATGAAGCTAAGAATTTTTTTATGGCTAATACATAACCATGGGTTTGTAAATGACCCGTAACTGAGTTGGAAATGGCAAGGTGGGGGAAGGGTTTTGTGTGATTTACGCCAAATTGTGGGTTTATTGCTTAGCCATAATAATTGGTTTGTGGATGACCCATAACTGTGGTTTTTTTATTTTATTTTTGTAGCAATGGAGCTCCTGTCACAACTTTATTGATAACTTTTGCTACATGTGATAATATCAATTTTTGTCAATGAACCTTTTGAAGTATTAAAGATACCTTTCCATTGATGTGAGGTTATTGCTTTGTAACTTGGAGTGAGAAAAACATTCCTAGAGTTCAAGGTATATGTTGTCGTGGAACTTTATAGACATATGTGACTTCAATTGATGATAGCTTGCAAACCAAGAAACAAAATAAAATTCCATAAAAAACCATTTGAGATAACATAAAATCCTCCAAATGAGCTATTATAAACCCTCTAAATTCTCTATATAAGTTGTGGCACTTGCATGAGGTTGGTAATGATTGTTGCCCTGCATTCTATCCATTACTATGCTTCTATGGTGGCCATGCCAGTATAGGAAAGTTAAGAAATGAATGACACGAGGTTGTCCAAGCCTATATATATATGCTATGCAATGGTTATATAAATTTGCAACAACAATATATTTGAGAACATCAAGTATAGAAGGTCACAAAGGATGCCAAGGGTTTGTAGAGTAACATGGGTTACTATGAAGGTCTTGGAACCTTTGTGGCGACATGGAAACCTAAAAAATATCTAAAATTTTGTAGCCCAATGGATGTAGTGAATCCATGTAAGAGTGATCCTGCAATGGTGAATGAAGATATGAGGGTAGAAAACCTTGTAATGGTTGTGGACCAACTATCATACTTACATTATGTAGCTCAATAAATGGACTCCAAAGGTGCTAAAAGGAGGTTGGAGATTGTTGCAAAACTTTGAGATTGAAATGTGCTTCAAACTCTAGTTCCCATGTAGTCACAACCTACTCTTATTTTGATGATCTAGATCTTGGTGGCTAAGATCCGAGAGGCTTGAATGTCGAGAGAGGAGGAGAGAAAACATACAAATTTGCCATGAAACTAATCACAAGAACATTGATAAAAATGCAATAACTAAATACATCACAAAATTAAGAGAGATAGAGAGAGAGAATTGGAGAAGAAGAATTCCATTAAGAAGAACAATTACATGCAATGAGGCCACATTTGTGACCTCTCCTTCTCAACCTTCACTCTATTGTGTAACCAGACCACAAAAATAGAAGAAATTATAGATCAACAACTTAAAAATAAGCCTCTTTGAGGGGGCAACCTCCTTTTACATCACATAAATGAACAATTCTTTGGTGATGCAAATGACAAGACCTTCTTGGTATATATAGGAGTTTAAAGAGTCAGAATATAATCAGGACCTACATAAAAATAACAATTTAAGGACACAACGATAACAATATTGGGATTTTATGGGGCACAATAATAATAATATGGGGGCTACATTAGTATTGTAAGGACCTGACATGCCCTTCTCCTTTAAAAAAGTGTTGTCCTCAACGTTTGAGTAGTTATGGATGCTTTTATATAAAATTCTCATCCTTCCATGTGGAATCTTCAATGGGTAAGTTCTTCCACTTAATGAGATACTCTGAAATTGATTAATTTTGTAGCTTTCGCGTTCTTGTTTCCATGACTGCATCAGGCTCCAATATGATTTTTCCTTCCTTGTCAAGTTTTGGCAATATTGTTTGAACTGGGAGCATGCCATATAAAACCTTCTTTAAGCATGAAACATGGAAAACTGGGTGTACTTAGGAAGATGCAGGAAGCTGCAATTTGTATGCCATTGTACCAATATTTTGCAACACCTTGTAAGGACCATAGTAATTTGGTGATAATTTATTATCCTTCTTAACTTGCTTGAGGGATATTTGTTTGTATGATTATAGTTGTAAAAATAAACAATCGCCTACATCAAAATTTATTTCACTATGATGTTTATTTGCCTGTTGTTTCATTCGATTCTGCGCTAGAGTTAGGTTATCTTTTAAGAGTTCGAGAACTTGTTTTTGATGCTTAATGTGATCTTCCACTACTTGAACCTAAGAATTTTCTCTTTAATACGATGTCATGGATGGTGGATGATATCCATAAATTTCCATAAATGAGGTCATTTTTGTTGCAATATGGAAGGAAGTGTTATACCACCATTCTACCAATTGTAAGCACTTGACCCATTGCGTTTGTTTATCAAATACAAAGCAACAAAGATATCCTTCCAAACATTTGTTCACTATCTTAGTTTTTCGATCAGATTGAGGATGATAAGATGAGATATGAGCTAACTGGTATACTATTATCTTTTTCTTCTTGATATATACTTCTATTTTTACAGTTTAAGGAGTGGTAATTCCTGCCAGTACAAAACAAGATATGGTCATAATTATTTCTTCCTTTTTATTCATTGGTGTTGGTTCCTAGTGTATATCTTCTTTTGTTAATGTTTCATGTTCATTTTCTTCCTCTTCTTCACAATCTATGTAAAATGATTTCTTCTTGGCACACTTATGACCTTTAGTGTTTTTTCTATCGCAAATGTATCAAACCCCTTTTGCTCTTTTTTCCTCCAGCTATTGTGGTGTCAACCTTGTAGATTGTGGAAGGCTAGGAGTGGCAACACTTCCATCTTTATAGTTGTGAGTGATAGACCTCCTTGTTGCCATAATTTTTCTTTCAACTATCTATGAATACATCAATCATATGCTCCTTTGGATATCTTTTACCTTGATATTCAATCTTTGGAAGACCTCGGTGTGCTCTTCTCTTTAACCCTTTTGTTTGAGATTTATCAATTGACTAAATAAGGTGTTTCTCTTTGTATCCTCATAATGTGCTATCAAGTCCTTTGTAAAAGTTGAGCAAGTGATAAGTGTTTCATGAGAATAAAGCCATCGATATCACACAAACTGATTAGGTTCTAAATATAAAGATGCAATGAGTACCTTTTGTGTGTTTTGCACATCATGTATAACAAAAAATTGCTCCATATGTAGTATCCATGTTACTAAATCCTTACCATCAAAATTCCTCATGTCAATCTTTGGAATGTGGTTTATTTTCAACCCAAAGTTTGAGTCTCTAAAATCATGATTCCCATTTTTTTGTTGTGATCATGAGTATCAAGGATTACCTTGTCACCATTAAGAAGCCTTTCTTATAGAAACGTTGCCAAACTTTCCTTCAAAACTTCCATGTATGCTTTTAAAACATTAATGTCACCTTTTATTTCCACTTTTAAACCATCCATGTCCCCTTTTAGTTCATCTTTGATTTCTCTTTGTGAAAGTGAAGTTTTTTGCACTTAGTCCCGCAACTTTGATATATCATGTTGTGATTCTTCCTCTTAATGCGTCATAGTAGAGCTTTCCAAGGGCTTAATATGTGTAGAATTATTTTATTTGGGAGGAAATTTAGAACTATATAATGATATATATGATTCAATATTCCCTTTGAATCACTTCAAACTATTTTTTTAGACAAAAATTGTGCAAATTTAAAAATACACGCCTTTTAGAGCTTGATTTAGAGCTTGTTGATAGGATTATCTTGAAATTGTTGTATCTCTGTGATTTTGGACTCCCATGGTCTGAAATTATGTCATATTGTATCCCTCTATGTCCTCTTTCCAAAACCACTAGTTAGACTGAGATTGGATTCTTCATGATAATGTTAGACCAAATATCCCAAGATGACCATCTTATTGATTGGTTTAGTAGAGGGAAATTGTATGGAATGCCACATGTCACTATTTCAACCTTCAACCTTGAAAATATTATCCAATAAATTGCAGTCTATGTACTTTCAGTGACTTTTTATGAAATTCAATTTGCATGTTTGAAACTAAGGTTATGACGATTTTCCTCGAGTCGCCTATTTGAGACTAAATTCTAGAGCAGACAGAAACCTTAACTTCCATGAACCATAACTCTGAGAATATGGTGAACCGAACTATAAAATTTTTACATGATGTTCATACAAATTTATACTTCACGTGGTCAAAATTTCAATTTTTGAAGCCTCATAAGAAAAACGTTTTCGCAAAAATTCCAAGATGACTTGTTTGAAGAAGCGAAACCCTAGGATCCAGAGCTTTGACACCAAATATTATGTAATGAAATCACAAAAAATAGAAGAAAAGATAGATCAATGAGTCGAGAATAAGCCTCTTCAATGGGGAAACCTCATTTAACATCACATACACGAACAATTCTTTGGTGATACAAATGATAAGACCTCCTTGGTATATATAAGAGTCTAAAGGGTGACAATATAATCAGGGCCTACATAAAAATAATACTTTAAGGGCACAATAATAATAATATTAGGCTTCTATGGGGCACAAAATTAACAATATGGGGGATACATGGGGCACAACAATAACAATATGGGGGCGAAACTAGTATTATAGGGACCTAACACTCTCTCTTCGTATTAACTTCTTATAAAGTGTCTTGTTGACAAAGTCAACTTTAATTATGGTTTAATCCATTCGTTACATATTTGTTAATTTACCTTTTACATAAAGATATGAATTTATGACTTATACATCGGAACTTACGTTTTAATACCCCCTAAGATTCTGACCAAAATCGAAGATTTTGTTGGTCGATGTGCTTTATACCTATGTTACTTGGATGGAGAAAAGTTGTAGCTATGTGTAATAGATAATATTTGAATACCCACTGCTCCTTTGGTCTTTAATTCCAAATTATATTAGAAAAAAAAAGCTCATATGAGCATTCAATAACTGTTGTTTTATTTATGTATTTATTCTCTTTGGAATTTGGCTCACGCCTTACTTGTAGAGTTATTGAATGAGTAAAATTATGAATGAATAATGTGGACTTACATAACGTTAAGTTTTGATCCATATCACCATTATTACTTAGTTGGATATTTTGGAGTTCTCTTGCACCCTACAAGAGAATGCAATCCCCATATCGAGTTAAATTATTACCACTTCAATCTTTGATGTGAAAATTAGGTTAAGAAGAAGATCCAAAGTGAGTTTTAGGGAGAGAATGCCCTTGTTATGGTGATAACATATGGCCCTACAAGTTTGACATGGTCAAAGACCCACTTAAGCTATGCATGCCCTTTTAGAAGGGTAGTTGCGGCTTGTTGAAAGTAATAGGTGGTATTAAATTACCTTAATTGGGATGCCAAATCATAAGTTGTATTTGTAGTTATGAATTCGATACTTACGCTAAAAAAGGTCAGGGCCTAGGGTGAGAGGTCCCAACTTGAGATGGACATATAACAATCTAAGAAGGACACATAAACCACTAAAAAGAGGAGGTGTTATAGTTTCGGGAGAGTTCAAAGCAACCTTGTGTGAGAAACTGAGGTAAAAGGATCCATAAAAGACATAAAAATGACACCTGGGGAAGTGCACCTTATCTTAAAGAAGAATTTTGTGGTATTTGAATGGAAATTACTCACCCTTAAAAGCATAAAAGTATTAAACCTTAATCACAATTTATGAGAGGTGGATCCCTATAAATAAGAGAGTGTTTCATTTTTGAAATGATAAGAAAGAACTACAAAGAATAGTTGAAGGAGTTATTTAAATATTTGACTTGAATGAAGAAGATTAAGGGCATTTCAAGATGAGATTCATCATCTTTCTTTGTATTTTCGTGGGCCAATTTAAAAATTGAAGTTATTATTGTAATAACATCTTAAGAAGGACAATTTTACTTCAAAGAGAAGAAACAAAGCTACGATGTAACCTTCTTTATTGCTTGATGTTATCATTGTTTAATAAATAGACATTGATGTTGTCATTTCTACATCTTGAAGGGTTATTAATAACTTTCTTCTCCATGGTTGCATGTTACTTAATGGTTGATTTGTAATTTTTGTGAGTTGAATATTTGGAAGGTTTGTGCTCTTATTTTATGCACATTAGGGAATATCCACGTGGTTGGCTAGAGCATGTTATTAACATCCTGAATACCACCTTATATTTTGTTTAAGACCTATTGATTTTTGGTATTGACTCCATATCTCAAATACAGAGACATGTGTCTATTATTTCACCTATTTTATTCCAAAGAAACACTGGAAAAACTTTTCTAAGGGTTTTCCCATTTTGTGCCAAAAATTACTAGCTTAAAATAAGAGGAAGCATTGATGTGATGACATTGAAAACTGTCTTAAGTACCCCTAAGGTTGTACTTTGTTATGGGTATTTATAACATTTTAAGTGTAGTTTTAGGAAGTAACACACCCAAGCAACAAAGGCTTGTACCTATTCTTCATTACACATGGTTGGTTTTAACCTCTACACTATGGCCTAATCAAGCTTAGTGATGGTGTTCAACTTCTACGATTCTTGATAATGTTCCACCATGAGTAAAGTTTTTTATCAAATATGTGCTTGCACCTTCCAAGAAGCTAAGAATAGAACATCATTTTGTTCATATTCTTTTTAGATTTCTTCCTAGAGCTTAATGCATTACTTGGGTTCAATGATGAGATAATCTTGTTGTTATCATCATTACGCCAAACATAGAGGCTATTTGCAAGTTTCTCTTTAATCTTGATGGCAATCCATATAGTTTTTGGTGGCAAAGTGAATGTTCTTTGACCTAGGGCACATGTGCAAGAAACATTGTGGGATTACTTCAAGTTTTACAGTTGGTAAAGTATACTTGTCATGACATACCACTCCCCTAGTGCATAATCTTGCTGAACTTAGACATATTGTTTGTGGTGTTAGAGTTTAAAAGTGGAATTGATGACTAATATCTTCACTTTTGGATTGAAATGACTACAAAACCTCATATGAAGAAACTTGGTGAATATCCACAAGTGTAGAGGATTATGAATGTGGAGGCACTATGGGGTTAAGGCAAGCAAGGAATTTAACACTTTAATTAGAATATTCAATGCAATGTTAGAATTGTGGATCCTCTGATACTAAATTAGTCCCCAACCTCAATGGTGCTCCTAACATTGCGATATTAAAAGTATATTAGTTAACTCTAAGCATATACTAACAACACTAAGGATTTTAACCTAGGGAATGGAGGTAGGAAATAACAATGCCATGATTTATCAAATGTGATGGCATAAAAAAATAACAAATTTATATGAGTATGGGACAAAAAATACATGTTTGGATCATCTTCTTTATCCTTGGGGCTTTGGATGAGGTCATTGATGGTTCCTTTCATGTACTTACTAATATCTTTGGGTCATTGGCACCCATTACATCAATGTTTGTTAGAACTCATTATGTATGGATAGTGAGAGCCTTATAAAGTTCCCTACATTGTTGGACAAAAGTAATAGTGGGCCTTGCTAATCCCCAATGGGTAACTACCTTAGAGGCACCCTCACAAGCATTTATCATTGTTGATTTCACAAGCCTTGTTGCTCAAACTCTCTAGACTGATAAAATTCTCTCATTTTCTCCTTCAGATACATCATTGGGCTAGCTCGGTTGTGGTATATCAAATGCTCTGCCCTCACATCTCATATTTACATATGCACTTATGGACGGTGTAGATTGGTTATATCATATCCTATTATCATATTGCATGCATTAATGAATGTTCTTACTTGGATGCGGTGTTATATATTATACATGTTACTATGGAAGTGGTAAATTTTAAATGAAGTCTGATAACACTTTCATAACATTATAGTTTTATTACTTTCCTCACCATACATGGGTAACATATTTTTCCCTTAGAAGTGTTGTCATTTCTCCAGTCAATTTGTACCATTGGGGAACTAGTTAAAGTAGTATCTTCTACATGCTAACTATACTTAACACGTTTTTCTTCCCCTCTTTCACTTCATCCATCGATAATATCTATCTCCTTTCATGTCTAACTTGTAAAAAATCACCAAAATGGTATAGATGAATAAAATCCTAAGTCATTATCCAAAAAGGTTAAGAGTGGAGGGGCAATCAAGTTAAAAAGTAATAAACTGTAAAACTTGTGTGAATGCTAGCTTGCTCCGAGGCGATTTCCCCTAGTACCATGCTTGTTTATAAATATCTAAAGAAAAAAGAACTTGTTAAATGAATTAAAACTTAAAGAAAAAGGGAGAAGGGGAAATAAGAAACAATGTCGAGGAAAGGAAACTCAATGCTAAAATCCCTTTTTAAATGATTTTATACATGAAATTCTTAGCCCTTGAAAGTTATATGATTAAAATGCAAGACTTATACATCATTACATGACTTTGACGATTATTACAAGAAGCATTTCCCCTTCCCCTTTCATATAGCACCTATCTTTTACTTATAGACTTGGAAAAAACACTTTGTCCTAGGACTTGACAGCTGTATAAGGGTCAATTATTGTTCTACTATGCTAGAACTTGGGCAAATTTCAAAACTATCATTTATTATGTTGCGTTGGAAAAAATCATTAAGGGTATACTATTTAATGGCACATCAAGAAGTTGGACACACCATTATGACTAGGAACCTTTCCCTAGGGTCTGTGTACTAAGCCTTGAGATTTGTGACATTGCATTGGGATTCATGATGTTATATTGATATTCATGTACTTATATTTGGTCATATATATCAACGTTGGGATAAGTGTCATTTTTCTTGGGACTCATGTACTTCATTGGGATACATGTCATTGCATTGGAATTTTTGAAAATTCATCAAACAATAAAAGTGATGCCACATCATCATAGTTGACACATAGACCACTTAGAGATGCACCTGTTGCCTAGTTGGATACCTCATTCTCAGGCATGCTTAAGTATTCCCTCCTTGGACCACATATGGGAGTTTTTTTAGGCATGTGAAAACTCCTACGAGGTAGTTACATAAGGTCATAGGTAGTTACAATGCTTACATATGACATGGAAGTTGACCACCTTCTTTGGTTTGAGGAGTGCCTACCTGAAGAACCACACATGCTATCTCACATTGGATTCTACCTTGGATGTCTATATGTGTGGGGTGACATCATGCACATGGAGCTTGTTATTCTTATTTTTACCACTTCCTCACTCTTAGGATTTTGTTGGAGGAGTCTCCTAGCCCTTGGGCCCTTGGTTAATCACTTCTTAATTCATTTTAATCGACACTAGACACATTTGAGGGAGACGCACTTGATCTAGCTCTTTTATTCTCACATGTGTGACCTTTTATTACACATTTGATCACATTTTGAGAGGGTGCTCATGTATAGGAGGACTATGGTGGTCATTTGTGCCCATTTGATGTATTTCGCATCAGGTTTTGACTTGGACTAATGGTATTTTTCTTGTAGTTTGAGATTGCACATTATATTACACCTTGTATTGAGGAGGTTCCTTATCTATATAAGGAGGATACCTCTCTCGTTTTCTTTTTTTTGAGACTAATGATTTTTGAGACTAATGAGAAAATTTGCCTGAAGAGTTTTTGTGCATCTACCTTTTGCTACCTAATTGTTTAGATACTTTCAAGGGTTAGACTATGATATTGTTTAGGTTTGTTGCAAGATAGGTCTACTACATGGCCAATGAAGGACACATTTCTCCACTTGGAAGGGTACATCATCATATAGTCTTCTTGCCTTCCCCGTTTGACCATTGAAGAATTATTCCATTGAATAATTTCCGAGGGTTGTTCTCTCTTGCATTGATAAAATTCTCATGTCACATTAATAGTATTTGGAGAGGAGTTTAAGAGGAATAATCCCCCAATCCATTCTTAAGAAAACATAGTGGTGCTAACCAACACTAACAAAAAATCCTCCCTGGTGTCAACACTGTCTTAACCTAGACAATAAAATTCACTAAAACTTATGTAGAGACCCCATGACTTTAATAAGAAACTGGTCCATTGTCTTGTTCAATATAGAACCCCCCAAATATCATATTTTCCCTTTATTTTTTATTTTTTTTGTAGCCTAGGGTTCTTACTTGTTTGATCTCTTAATTTATGTTGTTTGATTTTGAAGGTTGTTTGCATTACTATATCATTGTTTCCTTAGATCTTGTCATGCTAATCGATATTTCAAGGTTTCTCATTTGAAGTTAGCACCAAGGGTTTGGTATGGTTTCAATGCACACAAATTGGTTCTAACCCTAATGTTTAGGTGGATTTGAGATTGTTTAAGACTTTTCATATCTATAAGGTTGCTTTGAGTTTATCATCATTTTGAATGGATGATCTTGTCCCTATCACTTCACTCACAAACATGTGCAAGCGGTGAGTTGGTTTCATGGTATAAAGGGTTAGACTAATTGAATCGATACTTGAAGAGATTGAATGACCTAGTATGATGGTGCAAAGACTTACATTTTAAGCACATTATTTCACCCTTTGAACTTCACATCCAAGGTTTATAGTTTGCATCACAATATGAACTTGTATAAGATAATTTTGATGTGTATGTGGCATAATAATTTTGTCAATATTCACATAATGCAGGGAAACATTTGAGACTTGAGTATGTTATGGCAGTGAATCGACATAATGATCCAATTTTTGTCCAAATGCATCATTTCTTTATAACGTACAAGAAATGTTGACATATTAAGTTATCCCTTACTAGAATTAATACATTAAAGGGTTTAATGACCGACTAGATAAGACATTGATTTGCATGTTTTCATGCTTTGAATTTGATGTCTAGGGTTTAAGTTGACACTTTTGTGATCTATACATGTTTATGTTGACTTTGGCACATCTTATGGCATGGCTAACATAATCAAACACTCACATAAAAGCATGCTTGTTGGCAATTCTATCCTTTGATCAATCAATAATGATAATAAAGGTTTACAACTGTTGGAATGTTTTATGGCAATATTTGGGTTTGGTTGTGATCTTGAATGTCATCTAATGCAAATTGATGTAAAAACATACCTAATGAACCACCAACTGTTGGCAATGTCACTCTACATTCAACAATTGTTTGAGGTGTTTTACACTTGTTTTAATGAAAAGTTGAAGGTTTCTTTCAGAATTTGAATGAAAAACTCTTTTAATGCATGCTCCAAGTCTCTAAAATTTACATAATCATTGATATGCTTTAGACAATGTGCATATAACGATATTGTGTGTATTAGTTCTAAGCATTAATTTTGAATTACATCGAGTTCAGTATGGATATAACACTAACATGGTTTAAATATTCTCTCAACTTTGTGGTTAAATATGATTAAGTGATTATTGTCCCTTTGGGTTACAATGTGTTGTGACAAACATAGCATGAATGTTAGATTTTCACCCCCTAAATATTCTATCACATGCTAAGATTCACATTGAGTATGACATCATTCTAATATTCTAAAATTGGTTTCAGCCACATTACACTATTATTGGATGCCTTATAATAGTAATAAGCCTATGGTAATACAATTTAAAGATCAATCTTTGTTTTTGCATCACTATCTTGTGTTTATAATACGTTCTCAATGCTAGCACCTCTCATGTTTTCTAGGTACTATTAGTGGATGAAATCAATCATTGCTTATATGATATCTCATCCTAAACATATCATTGATTATGGTCGACATATAATGTTATAACTTTGTCACAATTTTTTGTTGCCTTAAAACGAAGTTATACTTTGCATGGCCTTGTGGTGATATGGTAAATGAAATATCTACACTTTTTCTTTACAAACTTAAATCATAATCCATCTTACCATTGTATACATTAGTTATTGATATAATGTTTTGAGTTTTATGGTACATATTGAATGATTTTGAATGACTTATTGAGCAAGAATTATTTCTAGTTTCCAAGCATCTTTTGAATAAGCATCGTATATCTAAGTTAAATACATATTGTTCTTATTCATAAATGTTATATCCTTAAGTGAGGATAGTGTTATTTGATACAATCCTTTTTGTCAATCCAAGTTCAAAGAACCTATATGCTTCACTACACAATACAAGAACACCCTCATTAGGTTAGGAATACATTTCCTTATCCTTAAAGTGAGAGGAAATTCCACGTAGGTGGCAATGGGTGGATTGAATTCCCTCTTGGCCCTCTTGCTAAGGTTAGGGATTTTCCCCTTAGGCAAGAGTTTGAGTTGCGATAGGTCCTTTACATACGTGGGATCCCTCTCCTTTAGGAGACTTGTGACCTAGACTAGTGGTCACATGCACTTCTTGTTCCATTAGTGCAATACTATTCCAATAAGAAATATTCTCATCATCATCAATAATATCCACAATTTGTGTAGTGTTAGTAGCTTTCATTTGTGTTGGGCATAACTTCACATTGAAAGGAAGGTAAGTGAATAAGGAATATAATAATAGATTTGTTTTGCATAGAAGCTTGTAATTTCTCAATAACAAAAGTAAAATCCTATAGTTGCACCATTAGATAGTGTCACACCCAAGGCTTTTACAAAATTCTCTCTAAAATACTTGGTAGCTTGGAAGTTAATGGCTAATGTTTATGCGATTTATTAACAATTGTTGTGTATATAAAATTAAATGTTATTCATAAATACATACACCTAAACTAAATAACTTGTCATATTGATTTTTAAAACTTGCATTTTTTATAACATCATTTAGCACTCCTGTAGACTTGATGCTCTTTATGGCCCTAGGCAGTTCCTTTTCCCATACAGGCTTTATCTTATATTAAAAATTAATATTTCAAATTCCATACGCGACTCTGCCCACACTAAATCGCGTACATACATAGGTCCTATAACACTGCACCCGTGTATACCTTTTAAAATATGAAAAATAAAATAAAATGTTATTTTTCGGAAGGGGTATATGAGTTTTACCAAGAGCCCACTTACAGGAGCCCATGGCACAATTAAATTAACCAATTTCAGGTGGTATGTGTATGCCACTTGGGTAGGCCTAATTGATACAAGAGAAGGGCTATCGACATTATACCCATTTTTCTCCCAGATCAAGTATGTTTTTCTCGTGCCTCCTGCACTCCCAGTCTCTAGGAAACCTTGTTTCCTTTGTATAGATGTTCATAATCCTTATAGAATATCCTTATGCTTGTTAGAGAGGTTGTCTTCGTGGCTCAGGCTGAACGGATCCGGAGGAAGGCTTCGTCGGTGCCTTTGGCCTGGATCAGGTTGTACCTTTCCTGTACCTATTGTTGTTAACCGATAAAGAATCTCATGTCTTGTTCCTAATATGTTATTGTCTCGTGAATAGTAGTTTCTATGCTTATATATGATGATCTAACATATCTTTTATGTATGCACATTGAATTATCTATTATGTATACGCTTATGTGAATTGACTTGTAGGTCTGCTCGTTTTGGAGGAATTAGAGGGTTTGGACCCTACGAGAACTAAATTAACCAATTTCAGGTGGTGTGTGTACACCCCTTGGGTAGGCCTAATTGATACAAGAGAAGGGCTATCGACATTATAACCATTTTTCTCCTAGATCAAGTATGTTTTTCTTGTGCCCCCTGCACTCCCAGTCTCTAGGAAACCCGGTTTCCTTTGTAGAGATGTTCATCATCCTTATAGAATATCCTTGTGCTTGTTAGAGAGGTTGTCTTCGTGGCTCAGGATGGATGGATCCAGAGGAAGGCTTCGTCGGTGCCTTTGACCTGGATCAGGTTGTACCTTTCCTGTACCTATTGTTGTTAATCAATAAAGAATCTCATGTCTTGTTCCTAATATGTTATTGTCTCATGAATAGTAGTTTCTATGCTTATATATGATGATATAACATATCTTTTATGTATGCACATTGAATTATCTATTATGTATACGCTTATGTGAATTGACGTGTAGGTCTGCTCGTTTTGGAGGAAGCAGAGGGTTTGAACCCTATGAGAACATCATCAAATGTAGGACCTTTGGGTATGTCTACAAATCCATGTTTAGTAATTCATATGCTTGGCATGCTTGTTTGACTACTCTTTGTTGATTATCTTGTTCTGCTATGTTGAGGCTTTCAAACCTTGCCTTCAGAATTTTTCCCCGCCAACAACATCACATAAAAACATGGATTTATATGAATAGTCACCTTGAGGCACATAAATATGAAGGCCACTTATCATTGTAAATCATTTCTCTCGTATTTTATTCAATATAATATTTTAATACATATGGGTTATTTTATGTTATTTGAATTGTTTTGGATATTCAATTTATGAACGAAGTTGTTCATATCATATTTATGAAATGAACTTTGTTAATTTCATTTGGTATTAGAGCTATTTTTTGAACTTAACCCTCGTCCACAAACTTTGTATTAGACCTTGTATAATATGGCTCTAAGCCAACCCTTATCTTTTTAGAGTTTCTCTAGACTTTAAGTCTTTGACCAAAATTAATCCTTAGGCAATATTCATAATCGTTGTTGTTATGAAACTAGCTCAAGAAAAGATAGAAAAGATAGATCAACGCCATAGAATTCAGCCTCTTCGAGGGGGCAACCTCCTTTACATTACATAAATGAACAATTCTTGGATGATACAAATGAAAAGACCTCCTTTATATATAGGAGACTAAGGAGTCACAATTAACCCATCTGACCTAACAATAATAATATAAAGCCACAAAAATAACAATAGAGGGATTCTATGGGGCACAGTAATAACAATATGGGGGCAATAGGGGCACAACAATATTAATAAGTGGTATAACTACAATAGTAATGGGGTAATCACTAGTATTATAGGGACCCACATGCCCCTCGCCTTCAAAAAAGTGTTGTCCTCAACGCTTGAGTAGTTTTGGATACTTCTGTATAAAATTCTCATCCTCCCATGTGTAAGCTTCAGCAGATAAGTTCTTCCACTTGATAAGATACTGCGAAATTGATCGATTTCGTAGCTGTCGAGTTCTTGTTTCTGTGATTGCTTCCGATTCCAATATAATTTTTCCTTCCTCGTCAAGTTCTGGCAATATTCTTTGAATTGGGAGCTTGTCACCTATAACCTTCTTCAAACATGAATCATGGAAAACTGGGTGCAATCGAGAAGCTGCAAAAAGCTCCAATTTGTATGCCATAGTACCAATCTTTTGCAACACCTTGTACGGACCATAATACTTTGGTGATTATTTATTATCCTTATTAGCTTGCTTGAGGGACATTTGCTTATATGGTTGTAGCTGTAGGAATACCCAATCATCTACATCAAAACTTCTTTCCCTGTGATGTTGATTTGCCTGTTGTTTCATTCTATTCTGTGCCAACATGAGGTTATCCTTTAAGAGTTGGAGGACTTGTTGTTGATGTTCGATGTGATGTTCCACTGCTTGGACCTTAGAATTTTTTCTTCAATATGATGTGATGGATGGTGGTTGATACCCATAAAGTGCCATAAATGGGGTCATTTTTGTTGTTGTATGGAAGGAAGTGTTATACCACCATTTAGCTAGAGGCAACCGTTTGACCATTGTGTCTGTTTATCAGATACAAAGCAACGAAGATATCCTTCCAAACATTTGTTTACTATCTCAGTTTTCCCATCAGATTGAGGATGATAAGATGAGCTATG
>APFE030070799.1:33464-88359 GCA_000404065.3 Pinus taeda | reverse complement strand
ACCTTCCAGATCTCAAAATTATTCTTGCCATTAAATTTCTCAATTTCAAAACGGGCACTTTGAGTTTTGGCCATCTTGTATCAGCAAAAAACACAGTAATCTCCAAAAAAAATCCAACCAGCAATTTAAACAAAATAATTGCCTATGCCTTTGAAACAAAATATCTTCCATTTGCACAATTTTTTTTCCTTTGCATTTGGTTTTACACAACCAAAAAACCCTGCCTATGTATTTGTACCTTTGCCTTTTAAAAAATTTTCATTTGCTGGACAAGTCTTTGTACGTACAAACATCAATGGACCTTCTAAAGAACATATGGGTGATTCATACCAAACATTACATCATTTGCAACGTAAACTTTTATACAATTAAGTTCAAAAGGAACACACGGTCATATATATGGTCTTCAAAATATATATATCGCCCTTTGCACACCAAAATTACATATATATATCTGTGATAACATATAATTCCCATGCCAACAGTCACATATATCCACTTTGAAATCGATATCCGCGCCGGTTTATTAAACATATGTATCAAGTTGTACGCACATATATCCGTGCTGTTTTAAACATATATATACACTCATTTGGTATATCCCCGTAGTTTCAATTTTTACCTCCACGCAGCAGAAAAAAAACAAAGATACGTTGTTCGCCATTTTCAAAATAAATCCTTGTTGTATATAATACATTTATCCACGCTGTGTGTTTTCGAATCCATTCATGCCGGTTTCAATACAGAAAACATATGTATCAACGTTGTTGACTGAGCGAATGAGCATACCTTTTTCAAGACACGTTGTTCACCACCGTTTTCAATTCATAACCATGCGCGCAGCCTTCACACGCTGCCAGCAATATACAGTAGGCACCAAAACGCCCCAGCGTTACAGCTCCAGCAAACCCACGCACAGAACAATCCACTTCTCCAGCGCTCCACCTTCAGCAGTGCACTCCTCCAACTTGCTTTGATACCAATTGTTGGATCAGGTGCACAGGAAACTTAATTAAACACACAGCAGAAAAATAAACAAGCACATAAGACACAGCTTTTAACGTGGTTCACCCAACCAATCTGGGCTACGTCCACCAAACATAGGCATCAGAAATATATTATTCAAATTGGAGATTACATCAAGAAATCCTCACACACTCTTAGCAAATCATCCGAATGATTGCCTGTTATATAGCCTAGAGAATCTAACAGCCTCATAACTCCCTCACATCAAATATAGGAGGCATTAACTCCCTCCCAACAACCTGGAGCTAATCTAGGAACTGAATCCCTATTGTTGTCATCCTTCAGAGATTTTTGCCTCTTTGACTCAAACAGAAAAAATCTCAACAATATTTTCAACCCTCAAATGGGGAATACACATTAGACGTAGACCCTCAAGACACATAACCCATCTACGACATAATATGATATAGTATGTTATCACTCCAAAATTTCTCTTGAGTTGTTAGGAAAGAAATGATAAAGGTAACCATAAACCTAATTTAGAGATTAGGATCTAGCCTTCCTAATGCTGAAAGAGGGCTCTCTCTTTATGATTTAACTTTGTTTAGTTAATTTATTTTAGGCTAGTTATGATTGCACTTGGGTTTTGGTTTTGATTTGGTGCTGGGATCACTTCTTTAGATGGACATAGGGATGTCTTTTACCATTAGGCTATGGGGTCAAATGTCAAGCAAACAAGGACTGGATCAAGTTCTAAAAATAGTGTCTACAGGGAAAGGTATTTGAGTTATTTCAGGTCTTAAGACTTGATGGTGAAGTTGATTTTAATTGGATCCAAGGAGCAATTAACGGTTCGTTAGGTCAGATAATGAAGGAAGTGAAAGAGCTCAATTAGGATGGGAGAGAAATTAAGGATTCTTAGATCCGGATATCAAAAGAAAAATGGAAATGATTAACCGTTCAAGACATAGTGTACTTAAACAAATTCTGAAATAAATTTCCAATTAATTCATTCACTTTAGATGACATGCAAGTTTGTGAAATACGTAAGAAGATAACAAATTTGAAAAAAGAAAATACTTCATTGTAATAGCTCAACACATGAATCCTTTAATGCAATCTCTTTATTACTCGGTCCAGTCTGCTGACTTGAAAAATTGGTACAATAACCCTTAGGTTTCAGATCAATACAAGTATAGAATTGTATAGAAATCCACACCTAATACTTCAAATTATGAAGTATTTATACAAAAATAGTTTACAAAATATCCCAAACTGTCTTGTGAATTAATCTAGGAGAAAGAAATATCTTCATGCAAGAAGATAGAGACAGATGTTCAACTATTGTATGTTGTCCCTGTTTATTTGGTTGTGCCATGTTTATGCTATGCTATTTTGCTGTTTATTCTTTGCCTTGCTATTGTTCTTCACGCTGACTATTCTTTTTACTTTTCCCTTTTTCAACTAATACACTTTACCTTATACTCTTTCACCTGGATAGGTTGCTGCTAATGTCAAACGTGTTGCTGATGTAGATGTTGTGGCAGTTGGTAGTGTTGTAGCCAGTGGAGCTGCAATGAAGTTGCCAAGGTGGATGGTACTACTGTCGTGACTGTTGGAATGACAGTGGCAGTGGCAGTCTCAAGGCTGGCCTATTTCAGCTATATTAAGTTGTCCAACTCCTCCATTTCTTTTAATTGGTCATTAAGTTGTAAAACAAGGTCCATCATTTCCTCCTGATGTGCTTGGCTTTATAAGACCTCTTTTGTCTATGGGCGCTCTTAATGAGGTAGTTTCAGTTTCTTTCTGAGAGTAGCAATATCCTCATTCTTTTTCTTTATCAACTTCTTTGAAGCCTTGACATCATTGGGATCATGTCCAAGGTCAATTACCAAGTCTTCCAGTGACTTGATTTTGTTGTCCTTGGCTTGTGAGGAGTCCTTTTCCATCTTGTATTGTGTAGTGATATTATCCAATGAATTTTGAAGTTTGTGTGCAGTCATAGCTTTACTAGTCATGGTGGAATAGATCATCTCACATTCTTGTTTATGAAACTCAATTTGGTCAATGGGGTGAACATCCCTGGCCAAAACCTAAGAATCTGTTTTCCTATAGTCTGTTGATGATCTTGGTTGCTGGACAGTAGGCTACATGAATGTCATCTTCATTTTCCCTATTTTGATGTCAAAGGTTGACATTAACCTAGTTTGATTTGTAGGTGTCTGCTTGAAGTACTGGGCATAAGTCTTAGCCTTCAATGTCTCATTCCTCAACTTAATTTCCTTGTACCTCTCCTTAATATATTTCTCTTTATCCACAAGCCTGGTGAATGAAGAGACCTCAATGCTGAGCTGTCTCTCAATAAGCTGGGTGTTTGAGGTAGAAGGCTGGTGTGTTTCTTCTGAATTTTTTGTGCCTTTGCTCCTTTCCACCATTGTGTCAGTGTCAGTGATTTCCACTATTCCAATGGTGTCTTCCTGTTCAGTTATAGGATTAAGCTTGGGCCTCTTCCTGTAACTGATCTCAAATTGTTCATATGTGGTTTCCATGGCTAAACTAGAACCTTCTTCCCTGGTTCTCTTTGCCATTTTTTCTTCATTTGTTGGAGTCTGTAAAAGAGGAGGAATATTCATTGGTTCTCCTAGGGCGGAACCTGCAAAAAGGAACTAGTGTCAATCTTCTTTTCCACATTAATTAATGTATTCTCCACATCAACTACAGTACTGTCCACATCTATCAAAGTGTTTTCCAACCATTCAGACTGGTTGGAAAATATCTCAATGTCTAGCCTGGGATGATGTATGAAAGGGCCCAATTTGACTTTGAGCCTTAGTTTATTTATGACTCCATGAGGGTCATATTACCACATAAAATTGTTCTTAAATTTCATCTGTTGTAGAATCTTATCTGCCTCTGGTCTAGCTTCCCTATTATTACAAATAAAGGGGCCCAATTGGTTTTTCATTTTGAATTGGGTCTTCTTTTTGGTTGCCAAGAAGTTAACTTCATCAGAGTTTATAATCTGCCTAAAGTACTCTAATGCAAATAACCTCATGGGGAGGTATTTGGGCAGTTTGCAGGGAGCTAGTTGGAATCCATATATCCTTATCTCTGTGTGGTACTGGTATAAATACTAGTCTCCCACTTTACTATTCTTTGCCAACTGTAAAACCCTTTTATTTCTTGACTAATCCTGGGATGATAGCTACTAGTTAGCATGTTTACAACGCGATGAACAAATGAATCAACAAAGTGTTTGTAGGTAAATACAGTGGAGTACTTTTGGATCAATGTTGTCCAATAGATGACTGACCTTCGATTACCTTTGGTGTCTAACTTTTGAATGTTGACAAGGAATTTTTCTGACTGGTAGTACAAGAACATATGAAATAAAACTGAAGAATGCTTGAAAACTCTCTCACTAGGTAGTCTGATGAATTGTTCATGCATTCTATCTGTTATGAACTGAGCATAGTTATACATTACAGCAGGAGGCTTGCCTGGGCAAAAGATAGAAGTCTCCCACTTTACTATTTTTTTCCAACTGTAAAACCCTTTTAATTTCCTGACTGATTCTGGGATGATAGCTACTAGTTAGCATGTTTACAACGTGATGAACAAATGAATCAATGAAGTGTTTGTAGGTAAATATAGTGGAGTACTTTTGGATCAATGGTGTCCAATAGATGACTGACCTTGGATTACCTTTGGTGTCTAACTTCTAAATGTTGACAGGGAATTTCTCTGACTGGTAGTACAAGAACATATGAAATAAAACTAAAGAATACTTGAAAAATCTCTCACTAGGTAGTTTGATGAATTGTTCATGCATTCTATCTGCTATGAACTGAGCATAGTTATACATTGTAGTAGGAGGCTTGCCTGGGAAAAATATAGAAAGGAAAGAAAGTACAACCTCATCCACATGCTCATCTATGGTGTACCCTAAAATGCAAGAGAGCATGGTAATAATTTGCCTGCCTCTCTCAGAAAAAATGGTGGCAGCATATGGAGGACTATCTGTTGGAGTATGACACTCTTCAATTATGAAAGTTTGAATAATATGAGATTTCTTGGGTATGTCTAACTTGGTATAGAGGTCAAGAAAGCCTTCAATAGAAAGTGGGGTCTCATTTGGGCTTGGTTGGACTTGCAGCATTTGATTAATGGAATTTGTTGTAATGGTGAACAAAACTTGCTGGTCAGGGGTGACAATGGCTCCTTGGCTGGGAATGTAGCATGCTTGGTAGAAGTGGATGATTTCTAGGAATGGGTGTACTTCTGGGAACAAGTACTTGGGAAAATTCAACTCCCAAAGGTGAGTGTCATCATTCTGGTTTAAAAACTTATCTTTACTCCAGCAGTGGAGTTTTAGTAGGTAGGCAGGGGAAGCAGTGTCCTTAATTTGGAAGTCTATGTCTGCTAATGTAAGGTGGTCAATATCCAAGTGAGGGGTTTTCAGAGGTTTTACATCCAGAGAGGTTTGGGAAGCCATAATTGGGTTTACTTAATTAAATTAGGCTTTCAGTGGTTTGAGGAGTAAGATTTAGAAGCTCTGGAATAGTGGGAGGGTAATTATATTCTGTGAAAAAGGTTTTGGGGTGTACAATAGGTTTCTTTTCAATTCAGGAAGGTTTCTTAATTAATTTAATTAATTAACCATTCAATTATAACTGTGTGTTTTTCAAATTCAGGGGTCGTTCTCGTTTTTTCCAAGAATACCTGGAAATTGGTGATTTGGCATGCAGACTGGGTTATGTGGTAATTGCAGAGGGTACTGAGGCTTGAACTGGTTATATGTTGCTTCAATTTGGTGTCTGCAGCATCTTCATGTGGTAAAAATAGATGAATTGGTCATTCAAAGGTTCAGGGTGTCGCAAGTGGATTAGCAAAGGTTTACAATGAAAACGAATGAAAAGAGAAAATTGGGGCTTTTTCGGCCTTTTAACCGATAACGATTACATTTTGGCGCGAAAATTATTAAACGAACAGTGGGCAGTTTTTGATTTAGGTGGGGAGGTGGTTTTGTGTGCCATCGCATTGCTTTTGGATGGTGGGTGGTATTTCTCGTGAGCACGCGACGTAACCTAGTGTCGCCACATAACAGAATAGTGCCCAGCCAAAACCTCAAATCGTGTGTGCTCTCGAGCCGCTAACAGTCAGATAATGAATCTGCGCGATATCGTTGTACACCGTCGAATCTAGGGTTGGGAGATCAGACGAATATCACACAGTTGAGTTGCATGGATGGAGTCAGGAAAGTGTTTGGTGGGGCCCGGGATTTAATTACAAAGGATTGTAATCTATTAACTAATAATGTCAGGGTTTTCAATATAATCAAATGGTTAATAAAGGTGGGACCATGGGTTATATGGCGGGGTTTTTTAACTGCACCAAGGGTTGGTGGGTTAACAAGGGTGTTGGGAAATATAAAGTGGGAATGTTAATTACATAATGCGGGGGCATATGAAATAAAAACTTGGGATAAAGGGTTTTTTATGGGTTTTTAAGGGGGGAAAGGGGAATTAATAAGAGGGAAAAAGTGATATTTGTAATGGGGAATGGGTTTCAACACTAAGGAAAGGGGTAAAAGGTCAAAATAAGGGGGAAGGGTAATTATAAGTAATGAAGGGATAATGGCGTAAATCAGCAAATAAGTATGAGGGGGTGTAGTGAAATGAGGGGAAATTAGTAAACAAACTTAGTGAATATCCTTCCTTTTTCTCAACTCCTCCTGCACATGAAACATAGGATTAAGCATGATAAATGTGCTTTTGACTTAGCAACCTTGTGCACTTTGCAAAACTTCTTCTACCTACCCTTTATTTACCTAACATTTTTTCTTCATTTTAATGGGTGCATTTGAGCTTGCCGACTCTTTATTTCCTTTTCTTTTGATAAGCAAACTATCTAATTCTAACCTTATAACTTCCAATGGCTCATATTAAACTGATGAGCTCATTCTTATTCTCTACCTAACTACTGATGTGCCAAGGTTAAACAGTTTGGCTAGATATTTATTCTCTATCTATCAACATGAATTTTAAAACATGAATGAGTCAAGATTAATCTATTTGACCATCATGGATTGTGGAATTTTGACAAGCTGCACACAATCTTATTTTACAAGTAAAGTAAAAGGAGTGACATTTGAATTTGCACACTTTCATGATCTATTTTGTTTCTGCGTTTGGGGTTCATATTTTTTACTTTTTTTATCTTTTTTCTTTCTTTTTTTCCTTTCATTATTCTTTTAGAACATACCCTCTTTACATTTTTTTGTTTTTTAATATGGAAAACATTTTGCAGAAAGAAAAAATATGTACAATATTACAAGACTAACCATAGCCAATTCAAAATTATGAATCATATTATTATAGGACACTAACATAGTACAAAGTGATTTGTAATAAAATAATTAAGCCAACTAGCTTAAGTTATTCCCAAGTCACTTTTACATCAGACTCGACAAAAAACACTAGGACTCACCTAAGATTCCAACAATAAATTTCACCCTAACTTTGGGATTTAAGCTGGATGGAAAAAAATCTTCTAATTAGTTTTGTCTAGAAACACAGGTAATCAACAAGGTTAAAAAACCTCCTAGGATGAAATTCCTCATGAAAATTATAGGCTTACCTAGGTTGTTACATGTACTCAAGGTCTTACTAGGATCAGTTACATCATACAACTTGCAGAATGTGTTTACAATGAATGTAAACTACTAATAGATGACTCGATCATGTTGAAAAATGGGCACTTCCGCTTCCTTGGAACTTTGACAAAATGTGTTCAACATCTAGATCCATATGGGGACACGTTGCTTTTTTGAAGTAATATGAGAACCTCATAATCATGTATCTAAGAAAACATAAGTTCATCAAATAGATATACATTCAACATTGAAATCATCATGCATATATAGAAAATGCGGTTGGAATAGAAAACATACTCTAACAAACTGAAATATAAAAGACATAATATAAAAACGTGAACTAAAAACTATCTAATGACATGAAATAAAAGGGGAATAGGGTTAGAGATACTATACAAAAATATGCCCTATACCATCAGTCACATCGATGAGGCATGGTCTCGGGCATCTGTTCGCTGACTGGAAGATCAATGGGTTGCTTCTCAGATGTCATGTGCTGAAATTTGACCATCTTAGGTCGATGCAACTGCTCATCCTTGTGTTGCATATTTTTGTAAATATGGAATATTCTCCTTTTTCTGCTTAGCGGAGGGGATGGATGGTGGAAAAAGTGACACACTCGCTGGATGAATTTTGACTCAAAGTGAGGTGGATGCTCCTGTGGCACAACTTGTTCCCCATTCTCCAACTTCTTCGAGACTTCTACATGGTATCTTATTTCCACTTCTTTGTACAACTTGACCATGCCATTTGTTGATGTTGTAATAGTAGCATAAGATGAATCCATCTAAATGTACCCACCCAAATATGTTACAAACTTCCGGGAGAGGAGCATTCTCCATACATATGGCACATCAATGACTATTATATCCATGGTAATGATTTTGTATGGATAATTGGCTAAGGAAACCTATAAATCTGTAACCACACCAAGGACTTCAACATTTCTAGAGTCCATTGAACAAATGTTATGATATGGCCTAGAAATCCTTAAGTTTAATTGTTCCATGACCTTCTTGGTCATAACATTCCTTGATGCACCTTCTTGGTCAGAACATCATTCTTCATGATGGAAGCATACTCTTCCACCATGGCATCTCTCCATACATGTTGATTTGTTGCCTCCTCGTTTGAAGAAGGCTTTGCCTCTTAGATGTTGCTCACTATAGCCAAATAACTACATAAACTCTTTGGTGGTTTATTATTATCATTTTCCTTATGTTAATGTATTTTTCCTCTTTTGACTTATTATTCATTTTAATAATAATTTGATATTGTTATTTCTAATGATAGATATAGATATAGATGTGTATGTGTATGTGTATGTGTACTATACTACATACATATATATATATATATAATATATATATATATATATATATATATATATATTATATATATAAATTGATTAAGTTTTATTTATTTATTTATTTATTGTTTGAGGTATTTCCTTATTAAATTAATAAATGTTTTCTGCAGCTTTCTAATTTTTGTCTTATAACCCTTTTTTAATTACTTTTACTGTTAATTTTAATTATTTCTTTTTTATATATTTTTATATAATATTCATTGAATTCCCTTTTAGTTATATTCTTTTCTGATTAGGATTTTTATTTTTCTTTTTCTCTTTCATTAATTAGTTCTATTAATTTATATTATTATTTATTTAATTTCAATTGTTTATTTTTAAATATGCATATTTACTCTTCTTCTTTTTGTATGTTTTCTTACTTATTGAAGTTGACTTTCTAATGTTTTAATAATTTATTAATTTAATATTTTTGTTTGATTTATTTCTAATATTTCTCTTTGATTTTTTCATTGAATTCTCTGAACCATCTCTTCATTATTTATCTCTTATTAAATCGGTCCTTCGTTTATGTCCTAATGATGAACCACAATTGAGGGTTTGAAATGTTGAGCCCAAAAACATTAACATGATTAATACGAAAGATTCATTATTTATCATTATGAGTCACAAAAGCCTGAATTCTGAGATCCTTAGCTTCTTTCAGGAGCTCATGTATCCTCTTGAACTTTCTTCCTCAATGTAGTGGCATAATCCTGTTGGTCCTCCTCATCTAAAAAATATTTAGATGAAAAATGTACACTTGAATACTATCCACCAGTGCTCTGAGACGTTGAACTAGGTGTGTTAGTACCTTGTGAACTAACAATCTCGGATCCAGTAATAGATGAAACTGGTGTAGAACCAGTGCTAGATGAACTCATACCTCATAAACTTTGTGGCTCATTGGTATGAGGAAATTGTACCTAACTACTCTCCCTCCAAATACCTTTGGAAGGCTCTATCCTCCTCAAATCACACATCCCTCCTCAAAACAATCTTCCTCAAGCAAGGGTTTTATATACGGTAAGCCTTCGAAGTCTCGTTATACCCAACAAGGATACCCTTTTCAACATTGGGTTTTAGTTTCTTCCTCTTCTCTGAAGGGACATGTGACCATGGTAGGCATCCAAAGGTCTGAAAGTTCCAACCTCGGGCTTCTTCCCATAGAAATCCTCCTAAAGGGTTTTGCTCCATAGTGCATGATGCAAACTCATGTTTTGAACATATATTGGGGCATTACAAGCCTCAACCCAAAGAAATAATGGTAAACTATGATCATGCAACATAAATTTGGTTACTCCTGTAACCCCATCCTCAGCAACCCTATTCTACTGTGACTTTTAAGGAACTATCAACTCTCTCTTAATGCCTTCCTTCTCACAAAACTCCTTGAAGGAAAATTGAGGTATACTCATCCCCATTATCTGACCTCAACACCCAAATCATCATCCCTATTTGGTTCTCCACGGGATCTTTGAACTCTTGGAACTACCTGAAGACCTCACCCATGGTCTTCATGAAGTAGATCCAAGTCTTCCTGGAGAAGTCATATATGAATATAACATAATACTCATAACCACTAAGCGAGACTGAATACATTGGACAACATAAATCAGAATGAACCAACTCAAGCATACTTGTTGTCTTACTATCATTGTTTGGAAAAGCAGCCTTTGTGTACTTCCCAAGAGCACACACTCTACACACATCCTCATGCTCCAAGTTGAACTTAGGAAATCATGTGACAATCTCCCACAAAATCCTGAGATCTCCATGATGTAAATGACCCATCCTCCTATGCCATAGCTCACATATATCTATGTTATTGCTGCTACTGTGAATCAAGGCATGGCTAGGCTAAAACATGAGCCTGTATAACTTCCCTTGTCTGATCTCAATCACTTCAGCCGAAGTGAGGTTGGACCCCTTAGGGTAGATGAGTACTTGTCCATGTCTAAACAACACCTCAAATCCCCTATCCTCTATGGCAGAAACTAAAATCAAGTTCTTCTTCAATCCAAGGAGATACAAAACATCCCTCATTGTCATAGGTGACAAAGACTCCCTCTCAAAATAAATAGTCCCATGCCCAACTTCCCTGACCGTGGTGTCATCTCCAAGTACCACCTCACGAATAACTCCATCCTCTCTGAGATGAGTAAAGCAATATCTAACACCAAACATGTGGCATGAGGCTCCACTATCAATATACCAAGCATATAAGGAATTTGTACTAGAACCAAGACAAGCAATCTGTTAGTGTCAATCTTTACAGCCTTCCTCCAGTTATCAAACATGCTCTTACAAAGTGATTTTAAGGTGTCAAGGTCAAATTTGTCATTTCAGTGAGTCTTCAAGCAAAATTTGGTCACTAGGCATTAGATCTAGGGTTTGATTTTACTCCTTTCAAAGTTGTCCAAATGTTGGTCTGTGTCACCATTCAGCTAAGTGTACCATCATTCAGAGGGTTTTCATCATCATTTCAAGTTCCACTGGCTCATTTGACACCTTGTTCATGCGTCAGTTGCACCTCAGTAAAGTTCATTTCCCTCTCCTAGGGTTTTGAATGCAATTTCTCTTGGATGGTCAAATAATTAGTAAAACTTGTATCCTGATGTTCATAAACCTTCCCCTATCCTTAATGTACCTTATTAAACACTTCCCATCACTGAGATCCCCCAAATTCCTCATTTTCGCACAAACCCTAGTTTCTTGCTACAAACCCTATTTCCTAGGCTAGACCTGTGTTTTGCCTTTTTGGACCCCTTCCCCTCACTCAATCTTTGAAATTCCATTTTCCCCTACTTCCTAGCTTCCCTCCCTACTTCTCAAAATTTCCTCAAGAATTTAGAAGCCCCCTATCCCCTTCATTTCGCTTCATTTCGACAAGTCCCCTGTTCTACACATCGGAATAGGTTTTACTCTAGTGATGTTTTTGAGAAATAAAAGATGAATTTGGGAAAAATGGGAGATTTTTTTGTCCACAACAGGCCAAGGAAGAAAAACCTCCTTAAATTTTTACACAGGTGTCATGGTTTTGGAGAAATGTCAAAAATATAGTTGCATCGGGAGAATTGAATGCACCTCTGAAGTGACGCTGGGAAAAGCCCGTTTTCTCCTAGCTTGGTTGGCCAAATGACTTGATGGATGAGTCAAATGATAACTATACATAAAGATATTTCCAATGAGCTATCATGAGCTCAATTTGGAGTTGAAAAACACCTTCAAAAGTTGACTACAACAGCACTCTGCCTTGAGGCAGCCTCATTTGGCACATTTTGACCAATCTTGGGAGATTTAATTTTTTACAGGGAAAATTAACTTTAAATTGGAAAATTCTAGTTGGGTTGGAAATTATACTCAAATATCTTTCCAACGAGCTATCCTGCGCCCAATTTGGACACCGGGAAGGCCTCCAAAGGTCTCCTGCAAAAAGCACTAAAAACAGGGTTTGAGTGCGCGGCGCATTGGGTTTGTGTGCAGTGCACCTGGCATGCGCGGTGCACAGAGGGAAAATTCTCAGTGTTAAATTACACCAGTGCGGTGCACACAGGCCGCACGGCACACTGGGATTGTGCGCGGTGCACACAGGCTGCATGGCGCACTGGGCTTGTGCACGGCGCACAGAACCTCCAAGGCAAAAATCATCACGGCTTCAATCAAAATCAAATCTCTTCAACTTATTTGGTCCAAGTAAGTGTTAAGTGGCCTTTGCCCTTGATTTCAGTCCGTGTTTGCTGTGATTTGGGAAGGTGGTTGTACGAGTTTGAATTCCAAACTTTAAACCCAATATTTATGTCAAAATTGCTCCATAGGGTTTATGTTTGAAGTTTAAAGTTTGCTTGTGGATGCCAAATTGTTCACACTTCATTCCCCGTCACTATCACACTGTTATCACAGTCCTTTCCCTTTTCCCTTTGTCCCAAAACCAATTATATCCTTTGTACCCATTTTCCCTATCACTAAACCCTACTAGCCCTCCTCCTATCATATCACTTATAAACTCCCAATTCCTAAAACGGTCAAGTGATTGTCCCTACATCCTTAACTCTACTTGACTTACATATATTTATCCCATCTCTAAATTATGAATTCTCCATCACAATCCCCCTCCCATGTCATTTACAAAAGCTATGAAATCCCAAAGTTCCCAAACATAAATCAAGTGACTGTTACTGTATTAATTGCACTTGACAAACCCCCATTGTTACCACTGTCCCATTTTTACCACAGTCCCTCATTTCCCTTTGGCACACATTTGGCATTGAAACAAGACACCAAGTTATCATTTTTTCATTCTCAACAAACCAAACATGCACTTGGCATAGACTTTCAACACCATGGAGGCAGACACCGATACATTATATGACCAAGACAGTGACTTTACAACTGAAACTGCATGCACCAGGAGGGCACTAAAATGTCGAAAAAGGGAGAATAGACTCCAAATCTTGGCCGAAGCCTCTTTGGATGAACATGATACCTAATGAGCCACCTTCAGTTCAAATTTCAAGGAATTTGGAGAAAATTTTGTCAATTTTGAAATTTTTGGTTACAAAACAAGTTTTCCCGCCCTGTGTGTAGCGCCACTTGGCGCGCGCTTATAATTGGGAGGTCCCTAGGAGGAAAACTTTACATTTTTGGATTTGTCATCAGAATTTATGTATTCTCATGGATTACCTAAGGATTTCATCAAGTTCTGGGTTGCCTAAAGGGTCAAAAACACCCTAAAAATGACCTCACTGCCCCTATTTTGACACACAGAAAGCAGTCTTGGGAGATTGAGGTTTTGGAGGGGCAAATGACATCCAAATCCAGAAATTCCACTTGGGTTGGAAAGTAGACAGGCAGGGCTTTCCAAAAAGCACACTTGGGCTCAATTTTGACTTCAGGAAGTGCCTCAAAATCAGCTCCAACGTGGCACGACGCACACAGATTCTGGCGCAGCGCACAGAGGATTTTTGCCCAATTTTTCACCTTCCAACTCAGAAATTCGGCCAGTTTGACTCGTTTTGCTTCTTGATGTAATTTTTGATCTATCTTGATTTAATTGGATGAACATGATGTAATTTTGGCACTTATTTACTAGTTCTAGATGATTCATTCACTAACAAGTGAAAATTTATTGAATGAATCAGTTTCCTAACATATAGAGGCAAGTTGTTTTAATTGCCTAGATTTCAGTGCTTGGTTTAGAATTGGTTGAAACAGCTCCTAGAATGATGAGATAGACCCCTAGAGGCAAGGGAATGGGTTGGGCTAGCCTATATCATGTATTCTCTTAGTCATTTTCAGGGTTGGACACTTGGGATTACTTTGGCATACTATTGTACATATTTTCTCTGCATTTTTGGCTAAGGAAAGACCAGGGTTTTGCAGCACTGTTTGGGATCCATGTGGCTTTGTGTTTTGATGGTGTTCGTCTCTCAGTAATTTTAAGTTGTTATGTGTATCATTTTCCTTCTATCATCTTCTGCAATTAAACAAATGAAGTGTTAAGGTAGAATCCATAGATTGTTATGCTCTGCCTTTAAATTTGTTTGATTTTCAATGTTTTCATCTATTTAAGGAGAATCCTTGAAACCTTCTTGCTCTCCTTAGCTCCTCACTATTCTGATCTATCCATTCATTCCTTTTAAAAGCATCAAGACGATCACCTTCCTTGCCCCATTCAGACCTCTGCAAAAACTGTGCCTCAATCCCCAAGTCCAAATTTGCCTTTCCCTGTTTCAACACAATGACTCCTAAAAACTTAAACCAAACCCTTGCACTGCATACCTATCCTAAAATTAGCTTTTGTTTTAGTCATCTCGAGCCTCATCGATTATCTTTGCCGAGATTGACCCGGAGAGAGCCCTCTCCTGTCCTCGTAGGGCTAGCTACGAGGCTGAGCGTGGTTTGATATTGACCTAGAACCTTTCCTTTTCAGCCTGAGGCAAATCTAGGCTCTAACACAATCAATAAGAACTCCTCAAATCGCTTGGAAAACTCATCTACCCCCATTGAAGCTGCAACCTGCTTCTTCTTCTTATTTGGGAAAGTCACAGCATAATGTCTCGTCTTATGTAAAGCAAAGCATTTAACTTTGCTCATATCCTTCTTCTGCTCACCCTTCCTCTTGGCCCCATCCTTGGGCTCCTTCTTGAATTTATTCTTACCCTTAGCTACAAGGGCAACATTCTCTTCATCATCTCCAAGTTGCTAGCTAGAAGAGAAATCACCAAGCCTTAATTCCTCCTGCATTAAATCATCCCATATTTTTTCCCAATCAAGTAAGTTCTCCCTAGCAACAACAAGGTTCTTCCTAAATTTCAAGAAGAACCCTCTTTTCCTTCACCGTCTTCTTATTGTAGGCTTCCAATTGAACTAGATCTTCAGGAACAATACAGGCATTCTATGTGATATCCCACACCTCATTCTCTTTCAATATTAGCACAATCATTTCCTTCCATGCACTAAAATTTGAAGCTCCCAATATGTCCTCAAACCTCAAACAGGTAGTCATGACAAAAGCAAGAAATACCCTTCAATTGATGAGAAAAAATTGAGTACAAGGTGATGTCCCAATTATTGATTCAATATGAATAAGCAAGCTATGATACCATGTAAGAAAACTACTCAAAAAATTCACTAGAATTCAAATTTCTCTTATATAACTTTCGTCAAACACTTTGTTAACACTCAGATTGCAATTCCAATCAGAATTACACTCAAAAAATTCACTTCTAATTTTTATGAACAACAACACAGATAAAAAATTCTAAACTTTCAAATCATTAAATAACTTAGGAAACCATGAAATTGTATTCATAAATTTTGGATAAAAATTCTTGGAAAAACCTCAGAGGGAAAATCAGTTTGGGAGAGGGAGGATTTTTATTCTTATGCTTTAGCAATCAAATTTTACGCAACAAAATTACATATTTATTTCAAATTTTTAGCCACAAAACAACCCTCAAATCAATTGTACAACTTGTCTCAAATTATGTCCAAACTATATAGCCTATATGGATTGTGCAACCACAAAATCAACACCAAAAAATGCCTTGGAAAATGTGCAAATAGTTGTTGTATGGTACAATACTTCCTCATAAATTCATGCCCCTTCTCTTCCTCGATTTACATGCCTCTTGATTATGTACGAACTACTTTTTCTCTGTTGTTCAGATTGCAATTAATCTCACACTACCTTGGGATTTGTGTCAATACTCTTATCTTGAAATTCATGCCACTTGACTGTTATACTCAACAACTCATCCTCCTTCCTTCAAGTCAACCTTAACCCTTTGCATCTCACTCAACAATTAGAATGGACCTTCACCTTGGGATTTGTGTCATTATAAAGCCACGAGAGGGTGTACTTTGGCCTTCCACCTAGCCTCCAAGATCAAGGGCTGAAATTTAATCTTGGGCCCTCTTGATCTAATGGTTATGTTTTAATCTCTCATTGACATTAACAAAGTGAACTTTTCTCATTCACTTGATATCTCACAAAGTTAAATTATACCCCAAGTCAGTTTAGGAAAATTTCCCACATGCTAGCTCCAAGTCTATGTGGAAAACACTTTTCCTAGCTAATTTATAACAAGCCCCCGACGGCTAAATCAACCAAAGCAAGGTCAAAGAAAAATTATTATCAAGCAAGGTAGTCGTTGGAAGAATGGAAGTAAAAATGAGGAGGTTGAGTCCCCTTGAAGCAAGTAATAAAACATTGCAAACAAAGTTAATAAAACATGTTGGTTATGTAAAGTCCCCAAGGGAATTTCAACCATCTAGAAGTCAATTTTGAGCCTATTTTCAAGAAATTTTAACCCTTGTACAGTTAGTTGTTTGCATTCAAGGAGGTTGACTCCTCAATTTTGATGCCCAAGGATTAAACAAGAAAGTTTTTGTTGCGAGGAAAAGTCTTCCTTAAGTCAAGTGAAAGGGTTCCAAGCAAGGAAATTTGACATTCCAGAAAAAATTAATCCAAATTCAAGCAAGCTAACTCACCCAAGGAAGTCATCCACTTAACCCTAGCAGCTAGACTTGCCCCAAGTCATTTGAAGGTCAAAGTTTAGTCAAATGAAGTCATTGCACCACCAAGAGAGCTGATTTTTCAAACAAGCCAGCCATGAAACACAAGTGGAATGTTTGGTCAATAGAGGTCAAAACAACCCTCTTGGGCCTCTTTGTTGTAGCATGATTACCTCTTTTAGGGTTTATCCAATGTAAAATTTGGAAAAAATATTTTTCTTCACTTAGTCTTCAAGCTTTTGTGGATGGAAAGTTTCCTATTTTTTAGAAGACCAAGTAGGATATTTTGAAGAATCTCATCTATATATATAGACCTTCTCCCCCTTGGAAAATCATTGTGAAATTGTTGAGCTACCTAATACAATGTGGATTTTTCATCAAACAAAAGGGTTTACATGTGAATTCTCTTCTTTTGTTTGGTTTATCAACTATTTTTTAAAGGAAAATTTTCGAGCAACACAAAGCTACTACAAGGTTAAGCTAATTGATCCTAGTCTTGGAAGAGACGGTCTAGGGTTTATCTCACACTTTCTCTTAATTCATTCAAGCTATTGTTGTTCTCTTTTGGGACATGATTCGCTCTCCCCTCTAGAGGTAAATAACGTTATTCTCAATAACTTTTGATTGCTTGGTTGGAGGGTTCTCTTCTTGGAAGGCCCTCCTAGTGGAATTTTTGTTATATTACTTATCTTGTTTTGGATGCTAGAATTATATCCTTGGTGTTCCACCTGGTTTAGCATTGAGATATCAAATCAAGAGAGGACATAATTATGTGTCCTTGACTCTTGTGTCACAAGGATTGTATCCTTATTCCAACAATTTGCAATCATTTTATTTACAAAATTATATCTCAAAAATTTCTTGTATTTTTTGTAAATTTGTAGTTAGTCTTAAATATAAAAACCCTAAAATAATTTACATATTAAAAAAACCAAATTATTTCTTGTACTAAATCTAGAAAAGATATTTCAATAGTGAATATATTCACTTAATCGTGGTTTACATTACTTTTATTGATTATATCATTGGTAAAATCACCAAAAAAATTGCAATTTGGGAAGCACTAAGCCCTAAGGTTGTATGCACCCCTTTAATCTGTTTTGTGTTTCTATACTAATTACATTTCCAGTGATTTGAACCTAATTACAAGTCCTGGAAATAATCTAGAACAATTGTAAGTGATTAAAGGCCCTGCCTTGTGATACATGAAAACCAAGATAAAATATTGTGTATCCTTTGAAATTGATCTAAAGAGGTTTTTCATTTATTAATTGTTACTATTATATCATATATTGGTTGTCTAAAAATATTTGCAAGTCTAATCATTGTTTTTAGCCAAATAAATTTTCCGCCCTCGCGGTTGTGGGCTCATTTATGGGTAGTTGTATTGTTGATTTATCATCTTTCAAACTTGTGCTCATTGGAAATATTTTTTATAATACTAACATTTCTAACAAATTCCCTTGAGTTTTAGGTTCACTAAAGCCTATTTTCATGCCCTTGAAGTGGTCTATGTTTGTTGGCCTGCAACACTCATCAGAAATATTAAAGTTACAGGTCTGAATAACAAGTATTATATCTTCTTACAACCTTATAGAACATGTATAAGAACTCTAATTTGTCTTCTATTGTGTTAAGAAGCTATCATGCTCAATTTGTGGTGTTCCGTGTTCATTTTCTTAGCATATTGAGTATTTTTTCATCATTGGTTTGCAATATTAACTTATTGTTACATCATTAATCATATTAGAATTTGGTTATTTAACTAACTCCTACCTCTTCCATATATTTCATTTCGGCATTGTTCTATCATTTCTTGGTTGATTTATCGTGTGTAGGGATATTGTTTGTGCAATTTAGTGGGAGATGGTCTAAAACAAGAGTGATACATTGGGGTGACATTAGGCATACTCCTAATAGGACTCTCCATGTAGGAGTGTTGGTTGAACATTGTCAATGCTGCTAATTTGAGTGGTAACAAGACCATTAGAAGTTAGGGATCAAGAATTTAAGATAGATAAAGGTTGAAGGATGAATTACATGCCTCATTATTTCCTTACTCAACGTTATGTTGCTTGATATTCTAACTCCCCATACTCCTCCCCATTTTAAATAATGGAATTTACTATCAAGTTAAATGGTAGTATTAAATTCATATCTTCTAGATTTATATGGACATCATTTGACACACAATCGCATTTTCCACCCTCTGCACTCATTTGAAATTGCATTCATCATGTATTGTAATAATAAAGGAGGAGTAATGCATAACCTAGAGAAATTATCTCTTGAAATAGTCCTTCCCTTTTTGAATTATTATTGAGTATGAGAAAGGAGGTGGATTTTTCATTCTAGAACTAGAGTCATGGTAGAAGGCATAAAATGCTTGTCATAACATTGGACTAGCTAAAAGAAGAAAATAAAATCATATGGGATGAGATGGGACCCAAATTAGAAGTTAACTACTAAGAAAATATTGGTAGACAATAAAGATTCCATATAAGATGGCATCGTACTAATGCAATATAAAATTCAAGAGGGCTTTGCTACTCTTAATAAAGTTATACTTAAATTTTTAACTCATGGGAGAGATGGTAAACTTGAATGCTTCCATTATGTATATTCAAGAGTGAAGCAATGATGTTAAAGAAAACTAGACATCAAAAACAAGTTCAAAGAATTTCCACTCACTAGGGGATAAATGGTTTGAGTACTAAGAAAAGCTATGGGAACTTGGCATCTCTAAATCCATTATCTTCAACAACAAGAATTTTATTCTAGGGAATCTCTTTTCTCATCACCTCTCTACACTTTGATTGAATAAAAGAACTATGAACATAATACTTATGTTATAATAATGATCTATTGCTTCCTGTGGTTTAAATTCATCATCTTGAGGTTTCTCGTCTTATTAGCCATAATGTTAGATCTAGAAAGACTAAAAGTAGTTCCCGCTTGTTTTTTTGTTATTAATATTAAGATAGTTGGTCTAGTAATTATGTTTGTAGGAATGCAAAACAATTTGAACAAGATGAGTTGTGAAGTAGCAATTCTTTGTTCAAGAGTGAGTGTCAAGAGACATTGGATATGTACAAGAGATAAGGCAGAATGAGAATAATGACCATGAGCAGGCTTTCTACTTTGGAAAAACATTATGGATCATTTTTTTAGCAATATTTTTTCTTTGCAAATTCATTGTTGCAAAGTAGTAACAATAAAAATTGTAGAGAGGGAAGTTTTTTCTATGTGCAATAGTAAGGAGGCGAGCTAGAGGTTTTTGTTTCCCATTTCCATTTTTATATACCCCCTCCTCCCAGAGGCTCTCTGCGAAATTGAGAATGGCATGATTCCATTCTATGTCATGCTTTTTGCACGGGAGGGAAACACTTGTAGATATAATGTATTACTAATTTGCTTAATCAATATCGAAACTCGAATACTTTGCCATATAATAAAAACACTTCACATATGTTGTCCAATTTCTTTTTCTTCCCTAACCACATATGTAAGAAATTTATTTCTTATTGACAAAAACTCTTCACATCATAATTGTTATGTTTCTATTTATTTGTTTATATATCATTTTACACAATATATTGTTTGCTTGAGTGGCTTCACACAAGCCTAAACCATTTGATGATTTTAGTTAGGATAACTATTTTCATTTTTCTTCCTACTAATATGTGTTTGTATGAAGAACACTTGTTGTTACAATATTTTGCGAAGACATGAGAAAGAGTATGAATTTGTAATGTTATATGCAGGAAAAAAATTGTGATGAAGCAAGTGCCACAAAATAATTTCTTATCACTACAAAGATATGAACTCTTAGTTGAAGGTATTAAATAATTACATCATGATATTATTCAAGGTATTACCAAGTGGGTAGAAGAATACAATTGAAGTGATTAAATCCCCATCCATGCAAAAACAAAAAACCATGTGTAGAAAAAAAAGGTGATAAAGCAAGAAACATGAAAGCAATACTTATCACTGCAAATATATGACTTCTTAGTTGAAGTTATTAAATAAACATGTCATGATATTATTCCAGGTATTGCCAAGTGGGTAGAAATTTCCAAGTGGGTAGAAAGAATACAATTGAAGTGATGAAATCCCCATCAATACAAATCTACAAACCCATATATAGTATCAAGTGTTGACCATTTCATAGAGTCCATATTTGTCATTTTCATATTATTTTGTGTGGCAAGTCCTAAATCAAATTAATAGTGAATGTTGAAAAATACTTTATAAGATAGTAAATGAAACATGGTGACACTAGCATAAATATAACTACTAATTGCACATAAATTAGAAAAATCACAATAATCCAAATTTTTAATGAGTTTATATAATATCTTAATTACATCGACTATTCCTCAAAAAGCACCAAATGTCATTGTTCCTTACTCCATGAAATTTTATAACAAGTAATTTACACCACCACAAAGACCTAGTAATATAAATTAGTAAGCAATGTGTCCATGTATAGTGTGTCCATGTGTATATATATAATAGACCTAGTAGTATAATTAGTAAGCAGTGTGCCATATATATATATATATATAATATATATATATATATATATATAATATATATATCTTAAATTAGCAAGCAGGTGTCTATATATATATATATATATATATATTATATAGATAGATATATTAGATATAAATATATATAACCAAATCAAAGACAACCATATATTTATATATATGTCCATATATCCTGGTTATATATATATAACCAGATCAAAGACAATCATATATTTATATATTTAATGCAATATTGCATACTTGACTGTATTGGATGTCATTAAATATCAATTATTCTATCATGTTGCTTCAATTAAATTATTGGTTAAAAGATGTGATATATCAAAAATATAGTTTAAATGTTTTATATTTTAGTTTTTTTTGGCATATTTTTCAATTAGTTCACCAAAAAATTAGTAAGAATTTGTTATAATTGCATATTTGAGTTGTTGAATTTGTATAATCTAAATGCCTTAATGATTTTTTAGAGGATTAAAATTCATTTATGCATTTAAAAAATGCAATTTAAAAAAAAATTAAAAATTAAAATTTAATATATATATATATATATATTATATATATATATATATATATATTATATATATATATATATAATAATAATAATAATAATGTATTTGATTCTCAGAAAGAATTTTATTATTGAATTTTGATGAAAAACCAAAAATGTAAAACATTTAGACTCCACATATTTCACCATGCACTGATAACTTCCTAATATGATTCATTTGCTATTGTAATCATTAATATGTTTATCAATCTTCATTCTTCAATTCCTGGTTTGACTTATGGTGGGTAGGGAAGGAAAAAGAAGAAGAAACTCAAGAACATCAACATTTCAAAATAAAGTGACCAAACAAATTTCGATCAAAATTATGTAAGAATAACTAGCAACCAATTATGACAATTTTATTTCACATATATGCACGACACAAACATTATAGAGTAAAAATGTAGACACTACCATAATACATGTCACACACCTAATAAAGTAGTTGATATATGAAAACAATAAATATAAATAACAATAATTAGCTATAAACTATACATCTAAAAACTTTTAATATTTCAAATTAATACTAATTTAAAACTTAGTATTAATCATCTTATAATTTTTCTTCTAATTTCCTAAATTGAAACCACTTACTTCATCTCCGGTCTTAAATGAAATTAAATTAAATTAAATATTATATATATATATATATAATATATATATATATTCAATAAATTATGATATTAAAACTTAAAATGGTATAGAAAGTAAAACCATAAACTTATATACAAATCGATTAAAAAATGATAAATTGACAGCATGGACTAATAAGACTTATGAGACCTATTAACTTTTTGATCACTTTTATAAATAAATATGCTATATACAATATAAATAACTACTTCTCATATTCGGTGTGATACTCACCTATTAAAAATATTTTAGATTTCAAAATAATTCAACTACAATCTTTTTCTTTTATTTACATATAAATGGATTTACTTAATATTATTTATAAATTATATTGTTTTTTAGTGAAGGGAAAAAAAATATAGTTTAAAATACTTTATAAAGTTTAAATATATTTATTAAATTGTTTAATATGCGATTAAGATTATTTTAGATTTCAAAATAGTTCAACTACAATCTTTTTCTTAAGCATTATGTGAGCCCAAATTTAAAGTTTGAACTTTTGATAAATATGGTGAAGAAAAGTTTAGCCGTTTGTTTTAAGGGTTAGTTAATTAGATTTTAGTTTAAATGGTTGTGAGATGAGTACTATTGTTTTTATTTGATTTTTTTTAAGTGATAGGTTAAGTTTTTATGAATTTTTTTAAAGTGATAGGTCAAGTAGTTGTTTTTTTTTTTTTTTTTCAAGAATTTATGGTTTACTTTGGGTATTATTTTTAAAATGTGAACACTGAACATCAAGAATTTAGAGTTTATTTTGAGTATTATTATTGAACTTGAATGAATATCGAAAAACTATTTTTATTTTTAATTAATATTTCATAATTACATTATTAGTAATTGAAAACTAATTTGAAAAGTGCACAATAACTTTTGGACTAATATTTATACAAATATTAAAAATAGGAGTTAATAAATTTTCTTTTTTCCTCCATAGTAACACTAATGGAGACAATTAATAGAGATTCTTGGTGTCAGTGATGTTATCTAGCTCATAATGGGTTTTGTAAGAGAAATTAAGAAATACAAAGAAATTATGGATCCATAATATAACGCTATTGGAAAGGAAGTGAAGACCTATAGATACGTCATTTTGTTTAATGGTCCATCAAAGGTCGACATAGGAGGCAATCCCAGATTCTTTCCTTTATTATATCACCTTCTAATAATGAGTTAAATTACTCAAGATTCATGTTAGAACTAAATGATTACATATTCAAAAATTGAATTGTTTATATGAGCAAATAGGAAAAATAGTTTCAAACTAGTGCTATAGATGGTTAACTAGGGGAGGTAGGCCATGCGATGCTTCGTCCTACGGTCCTCTACCAGAACTAAATTCTGCAATTTCAAATACAATAATTGGGCAATAATTTATTTACAACTTTAAAAAAAAAAATTACCACTTAAATTTTATTTCCTACAATTAAATAGTGAGCATTTCATTTCAATCACTTACATGAGTAATCTATAAATAGAGGAATACCTGTCCCGATAGCCCGGTTGAGATGCCCTTGAGCTCCTGATCCTACTGAGATGCTCCTCTTGACTACCAACTGGATTTACCTCCCAGCCAACTAGGAAGTGTTTCCTAGCCCAGGAAACCTCCACAGATTCCCTAGCCCTCCGAGCCCAAGTCCAACCAGTTGTATTGTGTGTCCAAGATAAACTATACTCTCCTTCTCTCTCTTCTCCGTTCTCCACCTTCCTCCAAAAACAAATCCTCCAAAACCACAACCAAACCAAAACAAAAGCAAGACCCAGGTACCCCCATTTATGCCCCCTTCTCTTCTCCGCCTCCACCACCTCTCATTAATGTCATAACTTCTCCCTCATCCTTACATTTGACTTCTCTTCTCCCATGTAAACGTGAGAGGACATTTGGGGATGTGATATGAAAATAAAATTTGACGTAGCCCAGCCACACTGGCCCACAACTCCACGTGTCCTCGGCTTTACAACAGTTGCCGGACTTTACAACGTGTTAGATTTTTCCAGCGGTTGCATGCAAAGGTGGTCAGTGAACGTCGGGTTGGCAACTGTGAGCAATTAATGCCGCATTCAATTCTTACCTACACACCTTGGGCCTGGTTCCTTCGTTGGTTCTTTGGCCAAAACACTTTGGCTTCCAGGTCATTCGAGATGGTTCTGCTCTGCGTTGAGGTTGATGCGAGGGTTTGTTAGATTTATTATGTGGTTCTTGCTTTAGTGAATATGGAGATCTCTGGTTCTCCTCCGGGTATGACTGTGTGTGAGTACCAGTCTCCCGATCCTGGTTATGAGTTTGTCAGTGGTTTTCTCCGGTGGCTCGAAATCATTCTGGTTCTGGTGGTGTGCTCGCTCGGCTCCTTTTCACACAGTAAGATTTCTTAGTCTTGTTCTGTTGTTCTGCTCTGGTCTGGTTGTAGAACCTGGCATCTCGTCTGTTAAATACTCCTTGCTATTGTTCTATTGCCTCTGCTTTCGTATGGTCACCTCTGCTATTATTATTGGTGTCTCTGGTCATTGTTCTGTGCACAAAATGGTTTAACTTCCGTCGTCCTTGGATTTCACGTAACAAATTAGTAGATTCCCGCGGCTCTGAAACAGGTATTGACTCCTTCCCTGATTCAATTCGACCTCCTCATGGTATTGATGATAACCAGAAACGCTCCTCCTGTCTCAGCTTTGTCGATTCGGTCACGGCTCTCCTCCTCGAACCCTGGGTCCGGCTTGCTCAAGTAATATATGAAACCCTCTTGTTTCTGTGGTTCCTTTGGCTTTAGTTCTTTGCTGTGTAACTGTATTAACGGTGCTCTGTTGTGTGTGCAGGTCGATGGCTCGACTTGGGTACGCAGGTCCTCCAGATTTCGGTCTTCCAAGGGTGGCGAACCTCTGTTGGTAGGCTCTAGAACTTCAATCCGTCAATGCACTGTTAGATCTTTGGGTTTTCTGTAGATTTCTTTTGTCGTCTTTGCTTGTTGTATATAGTCTTTGTCCCTTGTGAAGATGAGGCTTCGGCCTGGTTGTAATTTCCTATTCTGGTTAGTCGTTCGTTTGATTGATTATTAGGGTTTCTGTTCCCAAACCCTAGGCCAGGGTTTGTCCACTCTGGATGCAGCACTTGTTTTTGTTTATCAGTGAATTTAATGTATCTATGTCTTGGTCAATAGCAATGAGAACATGGTTTTGTGATATCTGTTTGATTTATAAAAATTATGAGGACTCGTTCGAAATTACCTTAACTGTGGTTTTCTTCTCCGACACTGTATTGCCAGTTATGTTTGCTCTCGGTCCTTTTGCTGTAACTCCCTATTCGGACTATGCTTCAACTCGCTGGTCCTTCACTCTGCGGCTGTACATTTAAATGAGTTTGTTGTAGTTTGTTTGTTCGATGAGAACACAAAAACAATGCCACCTTACCATGGTCTTTCACTATTTGTCAACACTGTTCATTCCAATTCGATAAATAAAAAGAAAATATAATATTACAGTAGATAGGCAATGAATACAGATGGACAGTTTTGGAAATAGATCTGTCTCTATTTCTTTATTTCTCTATTATGAAATTGCAGAACCTTTCTCTTGTCTTACATTGTTGCCTTTATACCTTTTGGTTATAGTTAATTTGAAACTACAATTGTTTGTCAGTTGAGAAGAAACAATTGGTTGGGTAACTACAGTTTCGTCTGTCATTACAAGATCTACATTTAGATAGTTTTGTCTTTTCTTTCCTAAATTGATAGATCAATTCCTAAACTGATGTTTATTACTGTTGAACCATAACAACCCTAACCGACATTTAACTTTGACATTTTTAACTTTGACCTCATAACAACTAAGAGTAAAATAAATTAAAATCCTATCTCATGACCTCATAAACTAATTAAAAAAAACAATCCAGATACTCAACAACCTTCCAACCTGGCAGAGACTTCACCCGGTCATGGTGAGCTAGATGTTCCTGCATCAAGCTCCTAGCTCAAAAAGAAATCATGGCTCCAGTCCATGAGCTTCTCGACTGAAGTACCTATCTGTTCAATTTGCCTGGCACCAAGCCACGAGCTGTCCTCAATAGGACGGTTCTTCCACATGACCAGGTACTGTAGATACTCCTTCCGCCGAGTTCGTTTAACCACCTGAGTGTCGAGAATGCTTTCAATCTCGGGAGGTTGAACGTAAGGCATTTGTCTCTTCCAAGCTTCTCCTTTCTCCTGGGTACTCTGTGTGGGTCGCGTGGTTCCATCTTCTTCCTTTTCCTCTGGGTTAGTCATGTAAGGGAATAGGTCTACTATGTTAAAGATAGGTGAAATGCCTATTCTAAGTGGCAACTATATCTCGTAGGCATTCGTTGAAAAATTCTGAAGGACTTTGCAAGGCCCTATCTTTTTATACTTCAATTTATTGTACGTACCTTTAGGGAAGCGTTCTTTACGTAAATGCGCGAGGACTTCATCCCCCACGTCAAACTGTACTTCCATTCTCTTCAAATCTGCTTGTTGTTTGTACTTTAAGCTGTTGTCCTGTAATTTTATTTTCACCTGTTCATGCAAATCTCTCATCGCGTTAGTGAAATCTTCTCCGTCTGCGCTACGCCTCTCCTGCAGTTCAAGGTCCCGCAGTTCATGCACTCCATGAGGATGCAAGCCGTACAGGATCTGAAATGGAGTGAAACCTGTGCTGTAGTTAGGCGAGTCGTTGTAAGTGAACTCTGCCTATGCTTGCGCTCAATCCCACATCCGCGAATTCTCCCCGACCAAGCTTCGTAACAGGTTTCCCAGACTCCTGTTTACAACCTCTGTTTTCCCATCGGTTTGCGAGTGATATGCAGAACTGTAACTTGGTTGTGTGTCCATTCTTTTCCATAAGGTACGCCAAAAGTGTCCCATTAACTTCACATCCCTGTCCGAAAGGATAGACTTAGGCAATCCATGTAACTTGACAATCTCATTGAAAAACAAGTGGGCCACGTGGGTGGCGTCACTGGTTTTTCTGCAAGGAATAAAATGTGCCATTTTTTAGAATATGTCCACCACTACCATTACCGAGTCGTATCCTCGTTGTGTCTTGGGTAGACCTAAGACGAAGTCCAAACTGACTGAGTCCCATGGTCTATCGGGAACAGGTACCCTTTGCTAACTGGCAAACTTTGCATTTGGCCACAAACCGTTGTACATCACTCCGCATCTTTGGCCAAAAGTAAAAATGACTAAGCTACTCGAGGGTCTTATCTATGCCGAAATGTCCGGCGAAACCTCCACTATGCTTCTCTCGAATAATATTCTCCCTCATCGAGAAGCCAGGTATGCACAGCTATCCTCCCTTGAACAACAACTTTTCCTGTAGATTGTAGTCCAACCAAGGGCTGTTATCTCTCACTAAAGGGCTTTGACATGCCTCATAGGCTTCTTTAAAATCTGTATCCATCTGGTATAAGTCCTGTAAGTGCTCAAAACCCAACACCTGCACAGTGCTTTCCTGCAGAAGTAGAGCTTTCCTACTTAGCGCATCTGCTACCTTATTTGCTTGCCCACTAATATGCTTCAATACAAAATTGAAACTCTGCAAATACTCCAACCATTTGGTGTGTTTGTGGTTTAGCTTGTGTTGTTGCATTACATATTGTAGTGCAGAATTATCTGAAAACAGCACAAATTCATTTCCCAACAGATAATGCCTCCAGTGTTTTAATGCATGTATAACAGCATAGAACTCCTTATCATACGATGAGTATTTTTGTCGACTCCCATTCAGCTTCTCGCTGAAGAACGCTACAGGCTTATCCTCCTGACTAAGTACAGCTCCAATTGTTGTCCCATTGGCATCACAGCGAACCTGAAATAACTTCTTGAAATTGGGTAATCTCAGGATCAGCGTCTCAGTAATCTTTCTCTTTAACAACTGGGAACTCCTCTCCGCTGCTTTTGTCCATCGAAAAGGTTGGCTGGCCTTTTTTATGGTGTCTAGCATTGGTGCACAAATTTCGCTGAAATTCTTTATGAATTTCCTGTAAAAACTTGCTAATCCGTGAAAGCTATGTACCTCAAATAAATTTTTCGGAGATGGCCAATTCACTATCGTTGCCACCTTCTCCGGATCCATCTTCATTTCATTCTCTGTTATTACAAACCCCAAATATATCAATTCCTTCTACAGAAAAGTGCATTTCTTTAAATTTATTAGCAGTTTATTCTGTTGTAATTTCCCCAGCACCTTACGCACATGTTGAAGGTGTTCTTCCCTTGTCCTCCTGAAAATTAGGATGTTGTCTAGGTATACAATCACAAACTTCCCAATGTACTCCTTCAGCATCTCATTCATTAACCTCATGAATGTAATGGGCGCATTGCTCAGCCCAAATGGCATGACCAGCCATTCGTACAGTCCCTCATTCATCTTAAAGGCTATCTTCCATACGTCCCCCTCTTGTATCTGAATCTGATGGTACCCGCTTTTCAAGTCTATATTAGAGAAATAAGTTGCCCCGCTTAAACAATCCATCATATCATCCATTCGGGGTAGTGGAAACCTGTACCGGATGGTGATTTTATTGATGGCCTTTGAGTTGGTGCACATCCGCCATTCTCCTCCCTTCTTGGGAGCGAGGACCGTTGGAACAACGCAAGGGCTTAAGCTCTCCCTTATCAATCCCTTGTCCAACAGTTCTTGCACCTGCTTCTTAATTTCTTCATTGTCCTTGGGGCTCATTCGGTATGCCGCTTTGTTCGGTAAATTGGCTCTAGGTATGAAGTCAATATGATGACTTATGCTCCGTTTGGGGGATAACTTGTCTGGCAAGTCATCTACAACTATGTCCGTAAACTCCTCCAACATTTGCTGGATCTCCGTAGGTAAATCTGATACCTCTATATGCAACAATATTGTCCTTGCTTTCTTTACAACCGCGTAACCTATCTCATTGTCCTCAACCTGTTTTAAAAACTGTTTGCCACTGACCAGCAATGTTCTTGGTTCACTAGTCTCTGATGTCCCTTCTTCATTGTGGGTACAAGCATATGCTTGATTCCATCCTTTACAAATTTATAACAGTTCGTCAATCCATCGTGGACCACTTTCCTATCGTACTGCCAAGGCCTGCCAAGCAGTATGTGACACATCCATCAGCATGATGTCACAAACAATTTTGTCCTTATATCTGCCTATTTGAAACTCAACCTCGCTCTGTTCATCCACCAGCAACTTATGGCCTTTTTGCAGCCATGAAACTTTGTAAGGGTTGGGATGCTTCGAGCATTTCAACTCCAATTTTTCCACCATCTCTATGGACACTAAATTATCAGTACTACCACTATCAATAATTAACTTACAACACTTACCTCGCGACTTACAAATTGTCCTAAAAAAAGCTGTTAGGACCTCATTTTGACTCTTTCTGACTATACATTTTGTTATAATATCACCCTTTTCAACCCATATTTGAAATACCTTGTTAGTGTTTTAACTCAATTATTCCAAAGGTATGCAGTGATTCTTCTCATCACTATACGTTTAATTATTTAACATATAATCATGCTATCTTCATAGTTAATCTTTGAATTGTTAGTTGTTGAAACAGTTAAAGAATGATGTACAGTCCACATTGCTGAAACTGCCCGGAATTTGCAAGACTATTTTTGCAGTTGCTTAAACAGCAAGAATGGCACGCAAATCTCGAAGCTGAAACAGTTGAGATTTACGTTCCAAATTTGACAGCAACAAATGAACCAGATCGATCACCGAGGACGCTGTTACATTGGATGTAACGTCTATGATCTAAAGACAGTATTGTTGTAACAGCATTTTGTTGACGGGAAACTGATTTCCCTATTTTTGTATAATGGGTTAAACAAAATTTTGCAATGTAAATCTCTTGTAATAGATGTCTCCTCTTTATAAAGAGGAGGCATCTACTATAAAGAGGAGACATCTACATTAAAAGGGGGATGAACAGACTGTGAAAAAGGCTGAGTTGAAGAGATAGGACTAGAATCTTTTTTTTCTGTAACATGACATATTGATGGATGATAAAACTCTTGTTTTGAACATCTTTTTCTAGTTCTCGTTTCCTGGGGAATCTTGTGAGAAGGACAGGGCCCACCTTCAACACAAGATTCGCACATTATATTTCTCTACAGTGTGTTGAGTGTGTGTTTTATTCATACCTTGTTAACAAGTATTGTTTTCTGGATATTGTTTTACCTTTGCTGAAACTCTGTTCCTTTCTTAATCGATTGTTGCATTGGTTAAAGTTATTTCATGAGTGTCTCACCGGTGATTAAATTTACAGAGTGAATCAGCGAGCTAGATAAACAGAGGGAGGTGTTGAAGGTTCCCGTCCTGGGGATAGGGTCTTGATTCTCTGTTACAGCATAGCCATTGTTTTCCTTTGCAGATTTATTCCTTTATGTTGAATTATTCCTTGAATGAAATTAAGCATCTCTTAATAGATATCTGCAATAGATTATATTTGCGGTAACACAAAGTGGAGCTTCAGTTATTAAAGCAAGGTGTGATTCGTTTGTACTACAACTTTTAGTGTTTTTAAGATTGAGTACATATAGTACGCAATCCCCTTTGAAATAACCGCACTTCCCTGGGTTGACAATTTATGTAGCACTTTAATCAGCAATTAAAGTGACCAACAAAAGCCTTCCGCTGCATCTATTCGGTGACCTCCTTGACTGGTTTTAACAACACCTTGTGCAGCACCGAGCTTCCCCTATCTCTGGAGCATTCTCTGCTTCTTGGGGAGGTGTTGCTGCTTCCTCTAGTTGCGCCACATACGCACCCCACTATCCAGCTGGATCTGCTTCCGGACATTCAAATAATCGATGCCCCCATTTATGACACCTATGACACTAATAACCAGCCCCTGTACCTCGGTCGTTTCCCCTACCTCGCTGGGATGACCTACCGCCTCTCGCGTTGTCACCTCTGTCTATTGATCCGGAAGCTTTATAATTGTTGCCTTCCTCGTTGTTGTTAGCAGTTCGGCCCCTGCCATAGGACCGGCCTTTCCCTCTGTTGGCTCCTCGTCCTCTCCAGGCATTCTGCCTTTTGGTAATTTTCTCTTCAGCCTTCATCGCACTCTGATACACTTCCTCAGTGTTGTTCGAAGATAAAATATTGATTTCATCCAAAATATATAACCTTAGCCCATTAACATACCTAGTTGTTCTTTCTGTTGTATCCTCTGTATATCCGGCTCGTAAATTCACTCGATAGAACTCCTTCGTGTACTCCCTTACCGTCAATCCTTTCTGCTTCAGATTCTGCACCTGCATGTGCAATGCAATCTGATAGTCCCTTGGCCGAAATCTGCCCTTTAAATTGGCCACCATCCTTGCCCAAGTTTTAATCGGAGCCTTGTTTAATCTCTTCCTCTCGCTCTGGACATTATCCCACCATAGGGCTGCATGTCCCTTCAATTTCGTCGCAGCGAATTTAACTCTACGGTCTTCGCTGACTTCCTCACACTCAAAGTATTTATCCATCTCACTACTCCAATCCAATAAAACTTCGATAGACAGGTTGTCGTCATACGTCGAGAATTGTGGCTTGGGTTTACTGCTTGCTACTAAAACAGATCTCAACAATCTCACTTCTGTAGATTCACCTTCTAGTCCATCTGCTGCTACTTCAACTTCCTCTTCACTATCATCGCCTATTTCTGGATCTCTTCGTCTACATGCCTCTACTGCCTTCAAACGGGCAGCAAGAATTCTGATCTCCTCTCTCAATCCTTCCTCTGCCAATCTTTGAGCACCTCTACCACGACCTCGCCTTCCTCTCTCCATTCCTCCTACTAACATAAACAACTGCTCTGATACCACTCTGACGTAGCCCAGCCACACTGTCCCACCACTCCACGTGTCCTCGTCTTTACAACAGTTGTCGGACTTTACAATGTATTAGATTTTTCCAGCGGTTTCATGCAACGGTGGTCAGTCAACGTCGAGTTGGCAACTGTGAGCAATTAATGCTGCATTCAATTCTTACCTGCACACCTCGAGCCTAGCTCCTCCGTTGGTTCTTTGGCCAAAACACTTTGGCTTCTCAGTCATTCGAGATGGTTCTGCTCTGCATTGAGGTTGTTGTGAGGGTTTGTTGGGTTTACTGTGTGGTTCTTACTTTGGTGAATATGGAGATCTCTGGTTCTCCTCCGGGTATGACTGTGGGTGAGTACCAGTCTCCCAATCTTGGTTATGAGTTTGTCAGTGGTTTTCTCTGGTGGCTCGAAACTGTTCTGGTTCTGGTGGTGTGCTCGCTCAGCTCCTTTTCACACGGTAAGATTTCTTAGTCTCGTTCTGTTGTTTTTCTCTGGTCTGGTTGTAGAACCTGGTGTCTCGTCTATTAACTGCTCCTTTCTATTGTTCTATTGCCTCTACTTTTGTATGGTCGCCTCTGCTATTATTATTGGTGTCTCTGGTCACTGTTATGTGCGCAAAATGGTTTAACTTCCGTCGTCCTTGGATTTCAGGTAACAAATTAGTAGATTCCCGTGGCTCTGAAACAGGTATTGACTCCTTCCCTGATTCAATTCGACCTCCTCATGGTATTAATGCTAACCAGAAACGCTCCTCCTGTCTCAGCTTTGTCGATTCGGTCACAGCTTTGCTCCTCGAACCCTGGGTCCAGCTTGCTCAGGTAATATATGAAACCCTCTTATTTCTATGGTTGCTTTGGCTTCTGTTATTTGTTGTGTAACTGTATTAGCGGTGCTTTGTTGTGTGTGCAGGTCGATGGCTCGACCTAGGTACGCGGGTCCTCCGGATTTTGGTCTTCCAAGGGTGGTGAACCTCTGCCGGTAGGCTCTAGCACTTCAATCCGTCAATGCACTGTTAGATCTTTGGGTTTTCTATAGATTTTTTTCGTCTTTACTTGTCGTATATAGTCGTTGTCCCTTGTGAAGATGAGGCTTCGGCCTGGTTGTAATTTGCTATTCTGGTTAGTCGTTCGTTTGACTGATTATTGGGGTTTTTGTTCCCAAACCCTAGGCCAGGGTTTGTCCACTCTGGACGCGGCACTTGTTTTTGTTTATCAGTGAATGTAATGAATCTATGTCTCAGTCAATAGCAATGAGAACATGGTTTTGTGATATCTGTTTGATTTATAAAAATTATGAGGACTCGTCCGAAATTACCTTAACTGTGGTTTTCTTCTCCGACACTCTATTGCCAGTTCTGTTTGCTCTCGGTCCTTTTGTTGTAACTCCCTATTCGGACTATGCTTCAACTCGTTGGTCCTTCACTCTATGGTTGTACATTTAAATGAGTTTGTTGTAGTTTGTTTGTTCGATGAGAACACAAAAACAATATGACCTTACCGTGGTATTTCACTGTTTGTCAACATTGTTCATTCCAATTCGATAAATAAAAAGAAAATATAATATTACAGTAGATAGGCAATGAATACAGATGGACAGTTTTGGAAATAGATCTGTCTTTATTTCTTTATTTCTCTGTTATGAAATTGCAGAACCTTTCTCTTGTCTTACATTGCTGCCTTTATACCTTTTGGTTACAGTTAATTTGAAACTGCAATTGTTTGTTAGTTGAACAGAAACAATTGGTTGGGTAACTACAGTTTCGATTGTCATTACAAGATCTGCATTTAGATAATTTTTTCTTTTCTTTCCTAAATTGACAGATCAATTCCTAAACTGATGTTTATTACTGTTGAACCATAACAACCCTAACCAACATTTAACTTTGACATTTTTAACTTTGACCTCATAACAACTAAGAGTAAAATAAACTAAAATCCTATTTCATGACCTCATAAACTAATTAAAAAAAACAATCCAGATGCTCAACAACCTTCCAACTCGGCAGAGACTTCACCCAGTCATGGTGAGCTAGATGCTCTTGCATCAAAATTGGATAATTAACTGGAGAGGACCATGTCTTCTCCCAAGTAAATATTTTGGGGATGAGAGATAAATATATAAATTGGTAATTAATTGGAGAGGACCATGTCTTCTCCCAAGTAAATGTGAGAGGACATTTTGGGGATGAGGTGTGAATATATATATTTTGGTAATTAATTGGAGAGGACTATGTCTTCTCCCAAGTAAATGTGAGAGGACATTTTGGGGATGAGGTATGAATATATATATTTTGGTAATTAATTGGAGAGGACTATGTCTTCTCCCAAGTAAATATGAGAGGACATTTTGGGAATGAGGTATGAATATATATAATTTGGTAATTAAGTGGAGAGGACTATGTCTTCTCAAAATTTAAAAATTTGGGGAGGTAAATTGGGAGTAATAACAAAATTTATATCAGTACTAAATTTACAATTTCACCAATGTAGGTATGTACCAATATTTCTTGATAATTATAAGTCAATATTTTAGGGTGATTTAAACCCTAGTAAAATTTTCATGATAAGATTAAGTAGGCATTACATACACTCCTCCCTCAGAAAACTTCAACCCGAAGTTAGAGTGTGAAAGATACAGGGAGTTCGAAGCAGTTTGGAAATAAGGCATATCAAAATAGAGAGAGTTATAGTAGTAAAATTTGATAAGTTAGACAATGACATTATGTTCTATCAAGAGTCTCCAATTGATCTATATCCTCCTATCCTTTCTTACCTACTTCTGTTCCCACCCTATCCATCCTCTGCTGCTATATACGATGGCATCGGCTCTAACCATTGATAAAACCAACATGGCAGAAGTGTCAAATATATCGACCTAACTTCCCCAACAGGAAACTAGCAATCGTCATCACACGTCTAGGGGAACGTGTCCATCACTGCCCTCCCATGATTCCAGGTTTGGAGGTTACACGGTGGGAAATACCTCCACCCCTCCTCACAACTAGAGTCAACACCCTAATATGGACCACACTACAGCACTAGTTGGATACTTGCCATCGAATAATCCAGTCAAGTATTCTTGTCACCTATCATTCAAATTTTACCCATGTCATAAGAGTTCATATCCAGTAGATACAAAATGTAATAGAAAAATGTACATTATACCTTTCCCCATGAGATGTCTCAACCTTCCCCCAATGGAAGAGTAGATCTTGGCTATCATATAGTTCTTTCCAATCTATGTTTTAGCTCTCATTCGTGCATTTATATAACAACAAGATATATATAGATAAGTGATCTTTAAACATCATGTTATGTCTAGTATACACGTGTCAATCTTGCAGTTCATACTGGAAATAAATCATAATTTCACTAAGTCATTCATTGAATAAATCATATCCACTTGAGTCATACATGAGACAACAATAATTTTGATAAGTCACGCACTAGATAATTCATCACTAAGTGAGTCATACATTAGGCCATACATCAAAGAATTCCATCATCAATACCAAATCCATCAAATGATTTATATAAGTAGTTTCACATGTTCAACTAAATGCATCAATATTACATAACATTTATAAATAAATAACATGGAACTGCAAAATAGAACCTTAGCATAGGTAGTTGTCTAAGTCAAAAATGGGCATCAAATATGCTCAAAAAGTGATGGGTAGTTGCAATGTATAGTCTTTGCATCCTCCTCGGTATCAAATCTTGGGATGTAGTTGTCCCACTGGATCCTTATGAGTAAGTTGTATGGTATTGTAGAGAATTTATGTTATGTGATCGATTTTTTATTTTTTTTTAGCTAGTTCAGTTAATTCTTATATTCAAAGGCCTCCTATATTTTGGACCTAAATGTTTTCTTCTTGCAGCCTCCATATACCAAATGAAACATGATTGTTTGAGAATTATTATATTTGTAAAAGATTATGCTAACCCCTGGATATATAAAAAAAAAAAAAAATAGAGCTGGTTCGAATGAGAGTATCACAATTGTATCTATTTACACATTTGCATATTAGATTGACACTTGCTAAATTACCATTAGTTTAAGGGCTTGAGTGTTTTTTTTAAGTTCTAATAAGTAAACACTATATGCAAAACACAACTAGATACTAAGGTTTGAAGCACAATTGAACATTGAAAAGTGAGAAATCCTATCTATGGACTTGTAATATTATGCAAAACATATTTAGAGACTCAATGAATCACAATTAAAAACTAAGTAAAGAAATTTTAATATTGTTAAAACATACCCTTGTAATGATTGTGAACTGGAAAATAATTAAAGACTAAGATGTGAACAATTATGAAATAATATTCATGAATTTACATGATTGTAAGAGTTTGTGAATTCTCTTTCTTGATATTTTTATTTTGGGTTTTACATGGTTTTCATTGTCATTTACATTCCATAAATTATATCATCCATCATCAATCATTTGCATTGATGGTTACAATAATTGACATCCTTTGGATCTTGTCACAATAATAAATACCCAACACTTTGGATGGATTGTCATAACTTCTTATTCCATCCATCTTGAATAACCAATTTTTTTTTAATAACTGGAAAAGCATTATTCACAAGTACCAATTTGACAAGAACGATGTTATTAAAAAAAAAATTGTTTGTCCACTCCCTAAACTAAAATGTGGGACCAGATTGGCAGTTGTTTCAAGACCTTTGCAATTTGTCATCATGAACTCCCTTTTTAGCCTGTTCTCAATGCATAAACTATGAATGCATATTTGATGCCTCTCTGTGCAATCCTATGCACCTCCAGTTCTTTCATTCTAATTGATGCAAACCATCAGTTATTTGGGTTGTGAACAGTTTATCATAGAGAGATGGCTTGAACTATGAAACTGTCCTTTTCTCGTCCAAGGTATAGTGTACCTTTACAGTAGTGCATCTAAGCCTAAACTTTTCTTCTATCTCCATAAGGTTTCTTCTCATGATCATGCTTTACATCTTGTCACAGCTCCATCACTTGGTGGTAAAATCTCTAGAGTGTTCTACCCATGCAACTATTTTGGAGGTTACATGTGGTGAATCTCTTTCTCCCCCACACACCCTTTGGCTTAAATTGCTTGGTTAAGGGAATGATTATCTTGCAACCTTTTTATCTCCTACATAGAAAATATGCACATTCACACCTTGCATTGGACTTATACACAAAAATCATTCCAGTCAATATTTGCTAATGGGGGTTGCCTTCACTTATTAATATGATGGTTGTACTTGTGGTTGACTTTAATCAATTTCCACATCTAAATTTTTGCATTATCATCAATAGAGACTTGTGGGTGCATTTTTATCCACAACCTGTTTGCATTCTTCCATGTGTCTTTGAATTTTAGCACATTCTAATTCTTGTGGTACAAAACAATCTACATGATGTGAATCCCATACTACTGCACATGAATAGTCCCATTCCTCATTTTAAACTTCTGAGAGAGGGGCCCGGCACCATTTTCCACAAATAATGTCTATTTTTGCTATTTCGCCATCAAAGCAGACACCGCCTTTCTTGTAAATGGTGGACATGCATTGACGCCATAATTCTTTTGAGCCTGGTGGAAGAGAATTTGCAGGTTTCCAACCTTTCAACCATCTATTATTCTTTAAATTTTCTTCTACAAGTTCCTTTTCAAGAATTCTCTCCTTTGGTGATACTACAACTCCAAGAAATGGATTTTCTAGAGATTGTGAGATATTCCCTGTACATTCGGGTATATCTGTCTAGTATTCCTTACCAATTTGAACTTTTGTTGTATAGCTTGCATTCTTATTGCGCATATTTATAATAGGATAAGAATACCTCAATTCTGTGTTGCAATTAGTAGAGACTTTTATTATGTTCTTTTTTTCTTATAGTTTTGCAAGTTTGACAAAACCAATCTTGGACAGGTTTTGATTTTACTTTAGGTGTGAAACAAGACATGTGGAATGACTCTTCATAGATATCACATATCAGAGTCCTTACATCCTCCAATCTATCACATATTTTACAAGTATGATGGCAAGTGTTATCACCGACAACTCCTGGATGCTCTGCATATGAAGGTGTTTGAGAAAACTGAACACATACTCCATACTTCTTTAAAATTTTCATGCACCAAGCCTTTTCAGGGTCAATACATTTACCCATTATGATATCAAAAGATGCACTTTTACATGGCTCAAGCATCTTCAACTCTGTCATGGAGGGTGATCCTTCCACGTTATAAACACAATCTTTCTCATTATCTAACTTACTCCTAAAATGCCCTGCGTCAAGGCCGGAAAGTGTCCTTTCATTATTCTTCCTATGATACAATTTTTCATTATTTTCTCTCGGCCTTTTGACAGTCGATGATATTTTTGCCAATTTATAATTACAATCCTCACTAGTCGACCTGTTATTCATCTACCCAATCTGAGGGTTAGAAATAAGCTCTTTATCTTTCCTCTTCCGAATAACTTTGGTCTCAGAGAGTTTATCGCTTTTTTTTAATACCCTATTTAGCCATATTTTGGGATAAAATCATTTGATCCTTTTCAGCATTAAGTGTTGTATTGGAAACTTTTCAGTTTTATATTGCTCTACCAAACCATTGGTACTTGAGTAAATAGGGTCATTATGGTCTCCATAAGCCATATTAGTTGGATATGGCTTTTCCTATATCACAATGATGAAAAATTCTTCATAAGCCACCTCTGTAGGGGATGAACGCAAATCTTGATCACATACACATTAGGATCAGATGCATGAACACATTAAAGGGGTTATATTGCTTCTCAATGGACCTCAATATCATGCATCTATGGTCCTTTCTTTTGGAAGGAAGCTGAAGGAAGTGAGCCTTGACATGTTCATCTTCCTGATTCCTAGTGCAATATGAAGTGCTCCTTATGGGATCCTCCCTTGGCTTTCGACTTACATATTGAGTTGTCTTGTGACATGTGATACTTGGTGGACTTCGTTTTTATTGTAAATGGACATAGATACTTGGTTGACTTTGCTGTTATGAGTTGATTTTAGGCTATCTGGTTGGTGGCATCGCCAAGCTTTATCATTGCAAAATTGGGATTGTAGATCGCTTCTAAGTGCGTTGATCCAAGACTATCCTGCCAGCTGCATTACTTTTGTAACTATGGAACCATTATTTCAGATCATCCTTGATCTGAAACCTATAATCGTTGAGGGTTATAGGTTATAAACTAGTGTCTCATCTTTTTTGTAGGTCAAAAGCATCTGTATAGACAAACTGCCTACATATAGATGCTATTTACATTCCCCCCCTCACCTCTTGCTAATTAAGAGAAAAAAAAAAGGACAAGTTTGTCTTGGAGGGCATCTATCAATAATGTCTTTACTGTAGGATTACTTCACCTAGGGCCTTCAGCCTCAAAATATTGTTTCAAACTAGATACTTCCTACGTCAAAATGGATCTATCCATCTTCCAAGGGTATCTCTATTGGCTTTAGTGACTTAGTCTCATGGACTATGAATTCCTCTCAGACAGAACAAGTCAATGTTCATCAGCTTCACCTTACGATAGATCATCATATTCCAAGAGACTAGCATATCTGTAGGCACTGCTTTAATCTTTATGAAAGAGGAGTCCACATAATGTTTTGTCTCGATAAGATAAATCATTACTACCTAAAGATCACCATGCATATCCATATAATTTACTCTTCAAAATCCAAATCTGGAGACATTTTGTCTTTTGGTGCCCAGTTTACTATGAAATCGAAGGTTATGCAAGGACTCAAACAGGTTGGTCTGCGTCTTTTCATTGTGTTTAGATTTATTCATTTGGAATTTGTGCACTCACTGGTTTTACTTGCTCAATATAAGCATCCCATATAGATCCTCTCTTATTTACTCACTACCTACTAACCCACATCTACAATTGGCCAAAACAGAAACATAGATTGGGTTGGCTCTCAGTTACTAGACATTGTCATTAAGCTCAAAACTTTTGATAGAATATACAAATATATGTATCCTCTTCAACTTTCCAGTATTTTCATCACACATAGTAAGATTTCTACACAAGCATTAAAGTGAAGATCTACCTTGAATATACGAGAAATACATCTTTATTGTCAAGAGAGTATGCACAAACAATATTGTCCATACCAGCAAACTTGCAACCATGGAATGTTGGAGGTTAACCCCATAGGTCGCGAAGGAAAGAGAAAAAATGAGATGTTTACCCCCATATTTGACAATGTAACACAGAATCACAAAATATTACTCTGTATCTCTGTAAACTAAAACCTGATGGTCTGCCCATCACTTTGGGTCAAGTATGTTGGAGGTTAACACCATAATTGATGAAGGAAACCAATAAAGGCTAATTGCTTTTCCGACTAGCCTACAAAAAACTTCAGATCAAGGGTACATTAGTTGAGATGTGTATCTTCATAGATTTGTCAAGATGAATACAAAAAAAAAAACTCGAAATGGAAATCTAGTAGAGGCAGAACATTGCTTATGTCGATTTGGTGGAATTCTGCCTTCAGACTAAGGGATAGTACAGTCTAATGGAGCACAAACAATATTTCAGGATCTGAAGATGAAGTGACACAGATGATTGATGTACTCATGTCACTTTCTTAAAAACCAAAGGGAACTGTTGTTGGTTATCCATGTGCCTCGGTATCTTACTTTATGAGTCAATTTTACGCCAGCCAAATAAATTTGAACAACAGAGTATTTCGATTAGTAAGACCATTTTGTATAAATTTGAGCTGGTAATTCTACATTGGGGTAGTAATTTTTGGTTGTGGCATTGATCTGAAAATGGGGCGCTTAGGCTTCTTGTCTAACTTAGATGAACCTCTCCCACTTCCAAAGCTTAAATATTCTCAAGTCTTTATGATTAACCAATGCGGAATTAAATATGTGCTTGAAAACAAGGTGTATGCGTATCGTTATTTTAACTGTTTATGTGCTTTAAAATATGTTGTTTGTGTTGATATTTAAATACATGTAACAGTGCAACAGTGCAGCAAATAACAAACACATAAGATAGCAATTTAATATGTAGTTCACCCAAAACTCTTGGGCTACATCTCCTTGAGCTCTAGTCAACTCAACTAAGCTCTTTGGGATTATGGTCTAAGTTCTTTTACAAGCTCCATGCTCAACTCCACTGGTTTACATAGAACATAATGGGTTCAGAACACCATCTTATCCCCTAGCTCTGAAGCTCTTAGCTTTCTGGCTCTAGGCTCTCGCTTTGGCTCTCTGCTCTCGCTTTGGCTCTTGGCTCTGGCTCGTGGCTCTTAGCTCTAGCTCTGGCTCTGGCTCGTTGCTCTGTCTCTTTCGCTCTGGCTTCTTTGGCTCTCTGAAACCTTCAGTTCTCTGGCTTTTCACTTAACCTCCAAGTGACCCCAAATACTCCCTAAGTTGCTCTGTGCAGTAGCTTTTCGCTCTCCTGCTTCTACCTTTGCTGGCCTTCCCTTCTCAATTGAGCTTTATGGGCTCCTTTGAGGCATTTTCCCAGCTTTTCGGCTTCCCTAGCTGTTTCCTTGCATTCAATCATTCCCCTGTGGCCGTGTGGCTTCTTTGTGTTGTCTGTTCGACTGGCCATCTGGCTTTGTGGCTCTGTTGCTTTCAAATGCCTCATCATCTACCAAAAACGCCTGCTTGTAGCGTGGAATGATGAATAGGAGCTATTACAAGGGATCGAGGTCATTTTCCAGGCAATAAGCCAAAATTAGACAAAATCTATTACATAGAAGTTTCCTGGAAAATACACTATTGGGTGCGATTCTCAGACATGAAATTCCCTTCAATCGCTCCTAAATCCCTATCGGGTTCGCCATTAGGCATTATATCGCATCGCAGAAGTGTTTTAGGTAAAATCCCAAATACACAGGAAATCATTGAAAACCCATCAAAATCCTTTTTATCGAACTTGAAAATGTATCGCATCCACCCTATAATCATTACGGGTCTGCCTTGGCTGCTAGCGCTAGCTCCACCATCGATCTACGGGATCTTCAACCCAACTGTCAACATACGGTTTCAAGTGGCTTAAGGATATAGAGGTTACCAGCCCCAAAAGGCGTTTTCCTCTCTCCTCCACCAGCCACGTGTCGACCAGTGTGTGGGATCGGGTGGAGCCAGCCCAATACCATTTACCGCTCGAGGCCCGCCCAAAATCCCGCTTACGGAACTCAAAATTTTATGAATCGCGCCTTTAATTCCCCTTCGGGTCTGACTTTTATCGCTTTCCTTTGTATTTCAATTTTTACACCGAAACGCGCTTTTACACAAGCAAGTCCCTTTATGGCGGAACTCAAATGTTATCAAACAGCGCCTATAGAGTCCATCAGGTCTGGCATTATCGCCCTTTGTACATCGCTGCGATGCGACGTTGTGATGCGATAAATTGCAAGTCGCATTGGCTTGAGGGTCCGACCTTTGCCTCATGGCATCACCGATACCGATTTTCTGATCTGATCATCGACAATCAGCATATCGCATAATCACAATCGTCGAGTCCGGGGTCTCGATATCGCATACATACTTTCCTCTTACCCGATACATCAGATCGATCGATCGAGGTTTCATCCACTTTCCGCTTAAGTTCGTTCTTGGACCCGCTCCGATGTGATTTCCCTTTATAGGGGTTTTTTGCCCATTTTAGGGGATTTTGCCTCTTTTTCTAAAGAACAAAGGGCATCTTCTTTCTGCAATAACTTTTGCATCCTAAGTCAATTTTTTCCCATTCAAGTTGCAGTAGATTCAGAATGAAAATATCTGTGCAATGGAGCTATGTCCAGGAACTTCCTTGGACTTTCATTTTCCTCTGTGAGGAACTCTTAGACTTAGGAGTCTATCCAAAATCCATTTTGGATCACGCCTTCCCACTAAAAGAACTTTTGGTCTCCAAAAGATTGATATACTGATCTGAATAGTAAATGAGAGTAACAACACCCTCTTCTTTCAGCCTCCATACACTTGCCTTGCATAGTGCCTCTGAACCAAAGTCTTTGACCACTTCCCTTCCTCAGTGAGTTGGTCTTCCTTGGAAGAACTGTCTTCCTCCTTGCCTTCCTGTAGAACTTCTGTTGAAATGGTCATAGAAGGTAGTTTGAACTTCTTTGCCTTGATCATTGATCCAAGGTGGCTCAAACAAATGTGATGTACATCTGCTCCACAAAACTTTCATTTGTACCTGTTTGATAAGTTGTCAACAACAACTGTGAAAAACAACAGAAATACAGACAACAATTGGATGGCCTAAACTCCTGCTTCAACAAAAGAAACAGATTTCACATCTTGTGAACACCTCCATGTCTTACATCTGCATACAAATGATGGACTAGATTACAAGCCCACAAAACATGCCTTTAAAACAAATGACCCTTCAAGTCAAGCATGTAGAAAAAGACCATTAGGACTCTTTTTCAAAAGATGAAACACTTCATCATTATCTCCATTTGGAGATCAAGTTAACTTCTCCCAAGTCAACATTGCATCACATGTATGTCAAAGCAATCAACCCTGCAAGTTAATTACAAATACATGTTCAAAAGTAAGGAGATCATCAACATCCCTATGTTCATGCACATCAAGCTTATGCATGCATTTCATCCTTCAACTTTTGCTTAAGCACACTATACTTTTGAAGCTGAAATAAAATATAGTGTTGTAGCAATAAAGTGAGTCTCCTACTCAACTTCTCCATTCACCTTCTTGGTAAAACCTTGCAACTTGCATTCCATTAACAAAGAAATGCAAATAGATGCATTAATAGACATGCAATCTTAATTGAATAATAATTCTAACCGTTTCTTACCAATCCCTTTCAAAGGTACTACCTTTGTCTGCACATCAGCATCAACATGTGAATCATCTTGAGACACATCATCCATGGAATCGTCCTTTCCATGCCTGCCATCTTCTCTTTCCACTCTCTTTAGATTTTATGGAAGCATTGCTAGATTCAAAGTCCACCATTTTGCAGCAATATGCCCTTTCTTATGGCATTAAGTGCACTGCATGTGCATCCTCTTGACAACATGATTTGCCTTCCCCAATGGACCTTTGGCTTCTTGCTTCTTTTCCTTCAAATGTTTCTTATATGTGGCCATTCTCTTCCAACATCTAGAAACATTATGGTTATCCAAACCACAAAAGGAACATGCAATTATTTTCCCATATTTATGTGGAAATTTATCATGCTTTGCATAATCAAAAGGAAAATGTTTAAAACCAAATTTATACCTGCCTCTTTCACCTTTATTGCCTTCATGAGGAGGTGAAGCAAATGAAGAAGTGGCTCCCTTCGGAACACCATCAATCTCTTCAAGGCTGTCAGAGTTTCCACAACTCTATGGTTCAAGTGTGATTTTGAACACCTGCATCCTGCAAATAATGTTTCAAGCCATTGCATTCCTCCTGAATACAATCTTCACACTCTGCAATGCAACTCCTTCTTGGAGTTGTTTCAATGGCCTCCATGGCAGCTTTGGAACTCTTTCCATAAGACTGTCTATAGCCAAGACCCAAATACTTATGCCTTTCCCAAACTATTATTGGTTAAACAATACCTTGTCCATGCTTAGCCAAGCCTTTTCCTCCATAGCCCATCTTGGACATTAGCTTGGAACCTATGCCTTTGGTATGTTTTTCAAAAGAACCAATATAAGCATTCTTAGAGGAATTTGAAGACAAAATGGAATGGTTTACCTCTTCTTCAAGTTGATACTTGACTAAGGCTTCTTAGGCAACAAAGAGTTGTGTCTCCAACTCATGCATCCTTTTCAGGTTCATATTTGCAATATGAAGTTGCCTCTCCATTTCCTGCAATCTTTCATAAAGTGACTACTTCTCTTCCTTCATGGAATTCAACTGCTCTCTAAGTATGTTGCTCTTCCTTCCATCCTCATACATTTCTCTCACCATATCCATCATGGTGGACAAGTCTTGCTTCATATCTTCATCAAAGAGTCTTGTGATGAAGAAAGAAGAATTCAAGGACTCACTTGTAGAAGTTGTCATTATGCTAATGAACAAAAGAACTTCAAACAAGATTAATAAAAAGCTTATTCAGCAACCTTTTGCAACAATTCTCTTATGCTCCAAGGATTTCCTTGAGGTCCTTTGGGATATAAGAATTCCTTCATCCCTCCTGCCTTCTTGCCCTTCCTGGACTGAGCTATCAATAGCTTTCCCTTCACCTCTGCAAACTTAAACAATAGTCAGTCTGCAAAACAAGCATACAATCAACCTCTGACCGTTTAAACACCTTTCAGACAAGCAATCATTGCTCTGTCAATCAAGCATTCTGATATAACCTTCTTTGAAGGTGTGGTTCATCGATCTCAGGCTCTAATACCACCTGATCAGCACCCTCTTCTTTCAGCCTCCATACACTGGAAATACAAAGGAAAGCGATAAAAACCAGACCCGAAGGGAAATTAAAGGCGCAATTCATAAAATTTTGAGTTCCATAAGCGGGATTTCGGGTGGGCCTCAAGCAGTAAATGGTATTGGGTTGGCTCCACCCGATCCCACACATTGCTCGACATGTGGCTAGTGGAGGAGAGAGGAAAATCGCGCATATAGAGTCCATTGGGTCTGGCGTTATTACCCCTTGTACATCGTTGCAATGTGATAAATCGTAATCGCAAGTCATATTGGCCCGGGGGTCCGACCTTTGCCTCATGGCATCGCCGATATTGATTTGCCGATCTGACCATCGACAATCGGCATATTACATAATCGTAATAGCCGAGTCCGGGGACCTGATATCGCATAAATACCTGCCTCCGACCTGATACATCGGATCAGCGGATCGGGGTTTCTTCCACTTTTTGCTTAACTCTACTCTTGGACCGTCTCCGATGCGATTTCCTTTTATAAGGGTTTTTTGCATATTTTAGGGGATTTTTCCTATTTTTCTAAAGAACAAAGTGCATCTTCTTTCTGCGATAACTTCTACATCCTAAGTCCATTTTTGCCCATTCAAGTTGTCCAGGAACTTCCTTGGACTTTCATTTTCCTCTGTGAGGAACACTTAGACTTAGGAGTCTATCCAAAGTCCATTTTGGATCAGGCATGGAGTGTCTGGGAGGTTCTATATGACTAGAAGATCACTTACAAATGCAATGCACTGGTGCATGTGGTATGAAATCATCACATAACTTTACAAACAAAAATCATACTGATCACCATGTTGAACCAAAAAAAAAAAATTACTGAATAAACCAAGAGAATCAAAGCCCATATCTGCCTCTATCACTGTAAAAAAAATGGTGAATTTTAATACCTCAATCAATCCTTACCTCTAGTTTTAGGAAACCCAAAATAATGTGTGGTGCCATTGAACAAGCAAGGATCAATGCAGTAAATAGGTAACCTTCACAGGGAACATAATGGTGCTTATTCAATTGAACAATGTTTGGTTAGAAAATTTTCAAATGAGTTATTAGTAGCAAGATCTGAGATTTATGTATCTGTATCTTGTTGCCATCTCACTGATGATAATGGATTTCTTCATAGATCCGTGGAAGGATGTATTTCAGTTGATAAAAAAATAGATATTGAGTCACAAGAAAAGTATTGTGGGTTTCCAACTAACAAAATATGTTGTTATGGGAGATATTCTTCTCAGGCTGAAGCTAAGTTGCATGTTTCCCACATATTGTGTAAACAAGGGTGTGATCACGGGTTCTTTGAATAAGCTTTTGATGTCTTTTCAGGATATTTTCAGCATAAGCAAGTCCAAAATTTAGACATAAGTTCTGGAATCTAGCCTATGATAGTACCTAGATTTAGTGATTTGGAATTGGCTTCACGTATAGCTATTGGCATAAGTAATCACCATGGAATCTCTGATATTCCCAGTGCAATTACAAGAAAGGAAAACATGAGAAAGGAAAAAATTGTTAATGTTGGATCATATTGTCAGATTGCATTGATAGAGACACTGAACAAAGAATCAAAGGGTATTCCCCAGTTTTGACTTTTCCAGATGCGCCTCCTTTTACCCTAAAGGCTGAAGTTGTTGAAAACAATGATTTGAGCACTGGTTCTTTGTTGAAGAAATTAAAGACAAAATGCCTCAGTCGGGATGATATTATAATAAATATAAATGATTATACTAATGGAAATAAAAAAGCAATGGAGTTTATGGAACTTGTAGGTTGTTATGAGCATCCTATTCTGGTTCTTTCCTTGTTGTTGAGTGTTCAGGGAAAAGATGTTCATCTCTGTGTTGTATGTGGTCTTCTACAAGAAAGAGAAAGAATTCTTTTGATTTACAAGGTGGTGATTGTAGAGGACTCATCCAATTATTCCTGTCTGCTTGGTTACACAAGAGTTATTCTACCAGATGGAGAAGCTTGTTTTGAGATAAAGTCTGTATTTGAGAAATATGGAATACAATTCACACCAGATGGGCATAACCTTGTTCTACTTGAATGCATGAAAATTCAAATGATCCAATTGGGACAGTTGCTGCAAATAATCCATCTGATACCACTCCCCTTAACTATGATCAAGTGTTCACAAGGGATTTTGTTCCTTCTGCCCTTGCCTTTATGTTCAGGGGAGAGACAGAGGTTGGTGTAATTTTGAATAGGGTTGGGGTTTTGACGTATTCGAAGGCCAGAATGCATAGAAATTAAGAGAGATCCAAATCAGTTTAATTGGCAAATTAGGCATGTTCGTCAATATAGAAGGGTGGTTTTTCAAGCTACAGCAATTGAAGACCATAGGGCAGGAGCTCACCATGGGCTCCTAGGGTGGATGGGGGTAGTCCAAGGACTTTTTGGACCTCGTGAAGGCCATCATTGAAGCCCGATCCAAAGCAGAAGAAGAGAGAATTGTTTTGCGCGAGATTGAGACGTTGAAGAAGAGGATCACCGAGCCTGATGTGCCCAAGAGGAAAATGAAGGAGTACATTATTCGCCTTGTCTATGTTGAAATGTTAGGTCACGATGCCTACTTTGGCTACATCCATGCTGTCAATATGACCCACGATGACTCCCTGCTGCTTAAGAAGACTAGGTATCTTGCAGTTACGTTGTTCCTAAGCGAGGATCACGATCTTATAATATTGATTGTCAATACCATACAGAAGGACTCGCAGTAGGATAATTATTTGGTTGTCTGTGTTGCACTTACCGCAGTCTATAGGTTGATTAACGAGGAGACAATACCGGCTATACTCCCACAAATTATCGAGCTCTTGGGTCACCCGAAAGAGTTGATGAGGAAGAAGGTTGTTATGGCCTTGCACAGGTTCTACCAGAAGGCGTCCTCCATAGTTTCACATGTTATTCCAAATTTTCGGAAGAGGATGTGTGTAATAGAGAACCCCATCAGAATCCTTTCATATCATGTGCATCTCAGAGTGATACCCAGCTAGATCAGACCATTAATATCCTCATAACAAGAATTTGCAAAGAGACCCAAATCATTGTATTAAGTGAGCAAGCACTTGCATCAATCCAAAGGGCTAATCTGACTAAAAAAACCGGGTAATGATGACCCCTCGAAATAGCGGGGACTTGTATGGAATCAAATATCATTCATGAGGCGAATGATGAGTCGAAGCTCTGGGCACATGTTTGCACAAAATTGGTGTCCTGGAATTGAAGTGAATTTACCGACTTTTGGACAGACACCGCGATAGACCCCTTTTTTTTCTCCTTCTTCCTTCAATAGGTAGGTTTCAAGGTCCAGATTTTGAACCTAGGCTCTGACACCACATGTGATGCTTCGTCCTAGGGTCCTCTACTAGAACTAAATTGTCCAATTTCAAATACAATAATTGGGCAATAATTTATTTCCAACTTTTCAAAAAAAAAAAAAGATTTACCATTTAAATTTTATTTCCTACAATTAAATAGTGAGCATTTCATTTCAATCACTTACATGAGTAATCTATAAATAGAGGAATGTCTATCCTGGTTGAGATTCCCTTGAACTCCTGATCTTGTTGAGATGCTCCTCTTGACTACCAACTAGATTTACCTCCCATCCAACTAGGAAGTATTTCCTAGCCCAGGAAACCTCCACAGATTCCCTAGCCCTCCAAGCCCAAGTCCAACCAGATGTAGTGTGTGTCCAAGATAAACAATACTCTCATTCTCTCTCTTCTCCCTTCTCCACCTTCCTCCAAAAACAAATCCTCCAAAACCACAACCAAACCAAAACAAAAGCAAGATCTAGAGATCCCCCCTTTTATGCCCCCTTCTCTTCTCCACCTCCACCACCTCTCATTAATGTCATAACTTCTCCCTCATCCTTACATTTGACTTCTCTTCTCCCAAGTAAACATGAGAGGACATTTGGGGATGTAATATGAATATAAAATTGGGTAATTAATTGAAGAGGACCATGTCTTCTCCCAAGTAAATATTTTGGGGATGAGAGATGAATATATAAATTGGTAATTAATTGGAAAGGACCATGTCTTCTCCCAAGGAAATGTGAGAGGACATTTTGGGGATGAGGTATGAATATATATATATTTTGGTAATTAATTGGAGAGGACTATGTCTTCTCCCAAGTAAATGTGAGAGGACATTTTGGGGATGAGGTATGAATATATATATTTTGGTAATTAATTGGAGAGAACTATGTCTTTGGAGAGAACCATGTCTTCTTCCAAGGAAATGTGAGAGGACATTTGGGGATGAGGTATGAATATATATATATATATATATTGGTAATTAATTGGAGAGGACTATGTCTTCTCCCAAGTAAATGTGAGAGGACATTTTGGGGATGAGGTATGAATATATATATTTTGGTAATTAATTGGAGATGAATATGTCTTCTCCCAAGTAAATATGAGAGGACATTTTGGGAATGAACTATGAATATATATAATTTGGTAATTAATTGGAGAGGACTATGTCTTCTCAAAATTTAAAAATTTGGGGAGGTAAATTGAGAATAATAACAAAATTTATATCAGTACTAAATTTACAGTTTCACCAATGCAGGTATGTACCAATATTTCTTAATAATTATAAGTCAATATTTTAAGGTGGTTTAAACCCTAGTAAAATTTTCATGATAAGATTAAGTAGGCATTACATACCAACTTTGGTGAAATTAGTACTAGACATTATTCTTGTATGGTGGTACTCCTTAATGCATATCCCTAAAGCTATGTTAGAAAAGTTATCGAAAAAAATATTTCAATTCCTTATGGGTAGATAATAAGGAAAAAAAGGGCACCCCATTCATAAATGTTAATTTTCCATTGTTCTATATTGTTACAATCACTTTAGCCCAGTATTATCTTTAATTAGCAATCAAATTTAATATTCCAATGATAATTAGCACTTGTAGATAGAATAGTCAATGCAATGATAGTAGAAGATAATCAAGAGCAATAACTAGAGACACCCAATTTGGTCAATGACCAGGGGAAAACCCCATAAAGGGGAAAACCCTTTCAAATTCTTCTTCTTATTAGATTGTCATAAAATTTTCAACAGAGATATTACAATGATCCAATTCATCAACCAAAATTTCAAAGGTCAACAAATTTAACTTTCCAACAAATCAATATTCAAAATCTAATAGATGAGCCCAAAAGTCAAATCTAGTCAAACTATCAAATCTGCAATTCTGGTCGAAGTCAACAGTAGTTAAAGATGCCCTAACTAAGTAAAAAGGTAAAAAATCTCCTCCAAAAGAGCTTGGTCAACTACCCAGGAATGTGGCCTCAAATGCTCGTCAAAATGAAGTCAAAACATTCCCAAACAACATAGTCAAACCTTGCCAATGGAGAGAGAAAGTCCACAGTCAGACATGAGGTCAAACTCTGCGGTCAAGTGTAGTCAAAGTGCCTAAAAACCCTTGATATTTGTGCCAAAGAATGAAACCTCCAAGAACTGTCCAAAATGCTACGTCAAACCAAGTCAAAGTATGCCCAAACACCCAAAAATTCAACATTGGTCAAAGATAGATGTCAACCCTTCTGAAGTTCTCTCTCTCCTACTCACACGTGTGAAGAAGACCTACAATTATCAGACTTGTACGAACATCCAAGAAATGAAGAAGATGTGAGTGATGTTTGTCCAAATGAGGTAGCCTTGACTTGTATTTATATGCTTCTTTGGAGACCCAATTTTCCTTTATAGTCGACCTATACTTTTGTGCACATGTGGGTTTTCACATTAAAAATATTTTTCCCTGACCAAATTAAATTCTTTCAAGGCAAAAGAGGGTCTTTTCTGGATGAGGAAGGTTGTCCAAAGGATGGAATTTATCCCTTTATTTCCAAATTAACAATAAAATGGAGTATACAACTAAACCAAAAGAAGATTATGGGGAGTGGGAATTGAAATATATTCATTACTTTAACCAAGATCTAGTCAAAAAATTTTATGGATACTCATAAATCATGGAGGTATTTGGAACTGAGTAATTCATAAAAAATTCATTTATCCCCTTGTTAGGCTCCTATACCAATAGGTTTCATCTTTCATGATTGTCTTTATTGAACTATGGAATATGTTCAAACCTTCTTTCTTGAGCAAAGGTGTTCCATATTCTTGAAAAACCAAAAAATCAAAAAAAGTTAAAAAATGTAAAGAGGGTATACCTTAAAAGAAAAATCAAAGGGTAAGAAAAATAAAGTGGTCAAAAAGAAATGAAAGAAATGAACCCCAAGCAAAAATAGACCAAGGAAAGTGTGCAAACTCAAATGCCACTACTACTTCATTTTTGTAATAAAACAATTGTGTGCAGCTTGTCCAACCTTTGCCACAATTCATGAATAAGTCAAACTGTTTAAACTTGGCTTACTCATATTTCAATTTCATGTTGTAGATTAGAGAATAAATATCTGACCAAACAGTTTAATCTTGGCAGATAAGTAGATAGTTAGAGTTAATAAAAGGTGCTCAACAGTTTAATCTGAGCCCTTGGATGTAATAAGGGTGGAATTAGATAGATTTTCCTTGTAAAAAGAAAAAATGTTGAAGAGGGTTTGCAAGTCTAAATGCACCCTAATAAAGAAGAGAAAATGGTAGTATCAAGAAGATAGGGTAGGTAGTGTTGGATACCCATACCAATAGGTTTCATATTTCATGATTGGCAAATTCAAATGCCAAATATGCTCTGCTTTGCTGATACAAAGATACCATATTTCCAAGAGAAGACAAGGTGTGTACATAGCTTCATGTTTACTAAATTTGATGGATGGTCCAACAGTCTAATCTGGATCATGCCATGTTTCAATTTTCTATTGTAGAATAGAGAAAGAAGTCTGTCCAAACTGTCTAATCTTGGTAGACCAATAGTTAGGCAGAGAAAATAAGGTTCCCAACTGCTTAATCTGGGGCCTTGGAAGCAATAAGGGTAGTGCTAGATAGGCAATCAAAAGAAAAAGCCAATGGAAAAGAAAAGGCACATAAGGGTCTGCAAGTCCAAGTGCACCCTCCAAGAAGAAACAAAAAATGCTAGGCAAGTAGATGGGTAGGTAGATGGGGTTGCAGAAGTGGTGTTCCTTTCAAACTGAATCTTACTGGTCAAGATAAGGAAAACAACACAATGGAGCATGTCTAACTTCCTTTTTTCCCTGTTTTACACTCATTACTAACATCCCTACACTAGTTGTGCTTATGAAAGAATTCAAGGTTGTATGTTGGTTCTGGTTTCCTTTAAAAGCCACATTTCTTGTGTAAAATTCTTTTCATTTTGATCTACTCCCTAAGCTAAGTGGTTTCAAATAAACTTAGTGATATCACTCCTCATTCACCTTTTCCCTCCATATTAACCCCTAACTTCTATTATCTAAATTCCCTATATAACCCTTTCCCTACTATTATAACACCATGGTGTATAAACCCCAAGCATTCTATAAATATCCCCCCCCCCTTGGCATTATAGCCATATGTTCACTACTAGGGAATCAAATTGACATTTGGTCAGTTTGAGAACCCCAAGCCTTACCTCTTTTCCTCCTTCAAAAAATCATTTAACCCATTCAAACCCGTCATTTGCTAAAAAACCTTGTAAAAAACCCATTTTCACCCCTAACCCGCTCAAATGGCAAAATTACATAAAAAACCCACTTTTCCGACTTATCCAAAGTCTTGGAGCTATGCGCGACTTTATAAAAAATACATTGGAAAACCATACAAATTCGCCAATATTCCAAAGTCCCGCCGGGCATGAATTTCATGAAAAACAAATATTTTATTGTCCGCTCAACGCCGTATCGTCCGGACAGGTTATTGACCCATCAATCATCCGATCGGGCGCCTTTCATCCAACAACCCACATGGATATCGAACCGGCCCCGACGTCTGTAACTTACCTTCCGATATCTGTCAGAGGGTGACGTCAGGCCTCGGCCACGCGTCGTCCCCACAGCGTATCGGAGCCCCCTCTGACAATTCTGCTTCCGTATGGAAGGCAGTGCGATATCATACCGCCTACGGTTTCCGGTCTCTGCCAACCCGCCTTGCCAACGTCACTGCCAGCGTCATCGCCGCGTCAACGCCCTCGTCCGTCATTGGTCCACCTATCCACCACCTCACCATCCCCGTGGACCACTCTTAACCCGCCACGTCACCTAATGACATCATGCTGACGTCATCCGACCTTGACCCCACCCGATGACGTCATGCTGACGTCATCCAAAAAAAAGGCGCCAATGTTCCAAAAAATCCATATTTTGGCCAAAATTTCGCGTTTTTTGCACTTTTTGCAAAAACGGCTGTTGTGCCTTCTGCATGCATTTTACGTCCAAACTCACGCCAACCTGCTGAATTCAACCTGGAGGCCATCGGCGCACCAATCCACCTGCATTCGTGACCAAGACTGTCAGTATACCAGGTATTTATCCTCGTCAATCCTCTTTGCGCCTGGTTTTGTCTGTAAATCGCCTAAAGTAGCTTAAAACACAGAAAAACGTATAACTAACCGGTGAATCCCCTGTGCCTAATTCCCATTTGACATTATAAGATCGAAATTCACCGGCTAAGCCTTGTTTACCAAAACTTTTGCAAAACCTGCACTCTGTTCGCGCAATCGTGAACAGGGAACCCGAATTACAGCAAATTACTGTGAAAGAGTCTGTTAAGGACAAGTATTTGCCCTTTTTAGTGCTTTGTGCAGTATTTCAATTGCTGCAATTAACCCTTTTTGTCCTCTATTTCTCAATAAATCACCTCTCTTTCCAAGAAACACTCTTTTCTGTTACTCTGCATAGTAGCACTAATTCACATATAAGCAGAGTTTTAAAGTAACCATGGATACACCAGTAGCACCTGTGGCCCTCAATGTTGCCCCTTTAAATGCCCCTCAGAGAGAATTGGAGTGGCAGGCATTAGCAGATTTGGATTATCAAATTTCAGAGG
>APFE030070799.1:0-26075 GCA_000404065.3 Pinus taeda | reverse complement strand
CAAAATGGAGGTGTCGGCAGCTCTGAATATTACTCCATTGAATGCTCCTCACCGTGAATTGGAATATTTACCTTTGATAGATGAAGATTTCCAAATTAAAGACATGCATTTTGATGAAAGTCCCCTATTGAGCTATTGTCGTTGCAGAGACGAATACTCAAAGGGGCACGATCTTATAGGGTTGTGGGAATCCAATCTCCCAAGGTATCTCATTCCTTCAGTCATTTATTTCCCAGAAATCATCCATTACTGCCATTCTAACTATGATCTGACTCAAAGAGCTGTAATATCCCCTAACCAGAGTGTTCTTTTCCTCATTACTCCCCAAGCTATCAATATGATGCTCCATTTTGAACCTGGTCAAAACCTCACTCCCTTGTCCATTGGGGAATTGCTTGAAAAATCTACTCGGTTGTCCCCTGAAGAGGTAATCAGAAGATCACATCCTTGGATAAAAAAGTCTTAATACTAGTCATAAGATTTGTTTACTCCAAGATTGTTATCAAATCTATTCAAACAGAGGTTAGAAAGCATAATGGTTAAAGAGTATCAGTGGTTAAAGTGTATCAGGTAAAAGTCAGTGAAAGTTAAAACGAAGTTACAGAGCAGTTAAAGGTAAACAGTAAAAGTGAATACAGAAGGCAGTAAAATGGTAAAAAGAGATGATAATACTTTCACCAATATTGAGGTTTGTCTAAAGTGAAAGTAAAACAGTCAAAAGAGCAAAAAAGTAAAAAAATGAAAAAACATAACAAGAAGGAACATTTTTGCAGAAATTGCATATTTTAGTCATAGTTTTGCAGAAAATATTGTGATCAATCCAAGATGCATTTTACAAAAATGAAGGAGTTTTATGTTCTTAAGAGGGCCATCTACAAAAACCTCTCTCACGTTTCTAACAGCCATTATGGTTTTGGAAATATTAAACAATGTTGGAAAGCACTTTTTGCAGAAAATTTCAGTTTAAGTCATCATTTTGCAGAGAGTATTTTGGCCAATCCAAAATACTTCATACAAAAATGAAAATACTTCATACAAAAATGAAGGAGGTTTTTGTTCCTAAGATACCCATCTACAAAAACCTTTCTCATTTTTTTCACAATTATTTTATAATGAGAGATACATGCGCATCTTTACAGGTCATTTTTCAGACTCTGTAAAACTCTGTTTTACACATATTTTTACAGAGACTATTATGCATAGCTGGAGAGGAATTTCGGGAAAATGAAAGAGGTTTATCTCACCAACATATTTATCTAAAATAACCTCTTTCACTTTTTACATATCTATTACGGATTGAGAAATAAAAAAATATCATTGGACCCCAAGTTTGCAGAATTGTTGGAGCAGATTGCACAAAGAAAGGAAACAGTTAGTGACTTGGATGCCTCATCATCAACTAAGAGTTGGATCAAATTCGAATTCTTCTCTTTGTCATCACCTATCCATACAAAATAGTGCCAAATAGATGCATTAGTTTAAGTGTCCTTTAATTAAGTTCTATTTATGTAAATAGTTGGAGAGATTTGTGAACCAATTTTGATATTTGTTTCAAGATATTTTAGTTTAGAATTGGTATAAATACTCCACTCTTGGAAGCATTGGGGGGGATTCCATGACTTGGCTGTAACATTGAAACTTCAGAATAAAAGCGCTTGGAGAAATTTTTCGTGGCTTGGCTGGATGAGGATTTAAAGCACAGGACTTGTTGCAGGATTCATGTGTTGGACAGCAGTTCAATAAGTGTTTCTACCCTTTCTCTGAAATTTTATATCAGTCTATAATATCATCATATCCATTTATGAATAATTTGCATAAGAGATTGGAACAGAATTCGCTTAATTGTGCTCTGTTTTTATATGTTATTACTCTTGATTTTTTCTTCCAAATTAGTTATAAGCATGAATTCTTAAATGCTCTTGCTTTACTAATATTAAACACATAATACCATCATATCCATTTCCGAATAATTTGCATAAGAGATTGAAACAGAATTTGCTTAATTGTACTCTGTTTCCAAATGTTATTATTTTTGATGTTTTCCTCTAAATTAGTTATAAGCATGAATTCTTAAATGCGCTTGCTTTACTAATTTAAACATTGTTGGTTACTATAACAAAGGTTTCTTCATTGCTCTTTGTTTGTAGTCATTTCATTTCTTTCTTTTGGACATGGTGAAAGACTCTTAGTTTCCTTTCATCCCTTCAAATTCATCCCATCCACTTTAAATTTTAAGGATTGTTCTCTGTCTAGCTATCTTGCCCTGTAATACCATCTTGTGCTTAGAATAGAAATCCAGTAAAGCCATCCTTTGACTCCATAGCCCAATGGACTGAAAGCTCTCAATCTTGCCCTTATTTTGTGGATTCCACCATTTTCCCAAAACAAACTCTTGAATCTATAACTAGCCTAAAACCTTCCAAGAACAAAGATAAATCATAAAGAGATAGCCCTCTCTGGATGCAGATTGGCTAGATTCTGCATCTAAAAGGTTGGTTTGTGGTTACCTCGGGTATACTTTCCTCTTACACAACTTCTAGGAAAACCTAAGTGATAACACCCCTATCTTTTAAAGATTATATCAAGCTCCTAGTGAATTCTATCATGAGATCCTCTATTTTTTACAATCATTAGTACAATATTTTCCTTTAGTTTCAAACTAGTTAGCATGGAGAGTAGGAAATGGGGATAGAGTAAGAATAGGGGTAAACCCTTGGGTTTTATGTTTTGGGCACTATAGATTAATAGAATATTTAATCAATATATCCTAAATATTTAGGATGTCCATCATCTAAGACACAATTGGTCAAAGCTTTCTTCAATTTGGTATTGGGGTTGGAAGAGGGTAGACAATATGGATCTCCTTGGAGAGGACGTTGAAATCTAGATTTGATCATATGTTCAAAGTGTTAGCACTTGAAATTTCACCTTAGGCTGAAAAAGATAAACTCCAAGGCAACATCAAACCACTTAGACTCGTAGCTAGCCCTACGGGGCAGGAGAGGACTCTCTCCGGTCTATCTCGGCAAAGATCTTCAACAGGCAGAGATAACCAATTAAGAACACTGATTTTAGGCTAGTAAACTGATAAAAGGTTTTGATTTGGGATTTTTAGGGTTTTGGTGGAAAATTGGGGAAAGGCAATTTTGGGTGCGGGGATTGGACACAGTTTTCGCAGGGGGTTCTTTGGGGCGAGGTAGGAGACTGTATTGATGCTTTTGAAAGATTTGGATGGATGAGAATGACTGGTGAGGAGCTAAGGAGAGCAAGCAATCACCTTGAATTCTCCTTAAACAGCTGAAAACATTGATATTAAGCAAACTTAAAGGCAGAGCATAGCAACCATGAATTCTACCTTAACACTTCATTTGCCTAATTTGCAGAAGAAAAAGTAAGAAGATGATTCATATAACAAACTTTACAAGTACAAAGAGAAAAACACCATCAATATATGTAACCACAGGAATCCCAAAAAGGACTGCAAAACCTGGTCTTTCTTCCTTTGCCAAAATTGCAGAAATACAATGAGTAATACAATAGAAGCTTTCTCCCTCAAGAGTCCAACCATGAAAATGACTAAGAAAGTACATAATATAGGCAAGCTAACATCTTTCCTTGCCTCTAGGGGTCGAGCTCACTATCCTAGGAGCTGTTTCAACCAATTCCAAACTGAGCACTAAAATCTAGGTAGTCAAAACAACTTGCCTTTATAAGCTAGGAAACCAATTCATTCATTTAATTTTTGCTTATCTCATGAATGAATATTCTAGAAGAGATAAATAAGTGTCAAAGTATCATAAATTTACATCATTTACAACAAGGAGGATCAAAATACACTCCAAAAATTCAAACCTAGTCAAAACTATGTTTTGCTGAGCTGTAGGTGAAAATTTGAAAAAATGTGTTGATGCGTCGCGCCCTAATCCCTACGCGTCGCGCGCCTTTGAGCCAACTTTTGAGGCACTTACCGGAGTCCAAATGAGGCAAAAGTGGGCTTGTTGGAAATTTCTGGATGTCTAATTTCCAACCCAAGTGGGATTTTTGAATTTGGCGGTCATTTCCCCTCCAAAATTGCAATCTCCCAAGACTGCTTCCTGTGTGTCAAAAAGGTGGCAGAAAGTCATTTTTTGCTTGTTTTTTGACCTTCTGGAGGCTCAAAACTTGGTGAAATTTCTTGAAAATTGCAGAGAAAGTGTATGTTTGCATGACAAATCCACAAATGTTGATTTTTCCTGAAATGGACCTCCCCAACGAAAGGGTCGCGCGCGGCGCGCTACGCGTTGAGGGCAAAAACCTGTGTGTGGCACAAAAAATTCACAATTGAAAAAATTTTCTCCAAATTTCTTGAAATTTGGGCTGGGAGTCCCCAATCAAATACCATGCTCATTCAAAGAGGCTTTGGCCAAAATTTGGAGTGGATCGGGCCTTTTCCGTCTTTTTAGTGCCTTGGCCAACCTCCTTGGATCTGGCGATTGTAATTTTGACATTTCTCTAAAACCATGACACCTGTGAAAAAAGTGAAGGAGGTTTTTCTTATTTGGCATGTTGTGAACAAAAACCTCTCTCATTTTTCCCAAATTCATCTTTTATTACTCTGAAACACCATTTGAGTGAAACTTATCCCGATGTGTGAAACAAAGAATTTTATCGAAATGAAGTGAAATGAAAGGGATAAGGGGCTTCTAAATTCTTGGGGAAATTTTTGGAAGTAGGGAGGGATGTTAGGAAGTAGGGGAAAGTGGAATATCATATATTGAGTGAGGGGAAGGGGTCCAAAAGGGAAAAACACAAGCCCAACCTAGAAAATTGCCAGGTTGTAGCTAGAAACTAGGGTTTGTGGAAAAATGAGGAATTTGGCGGATATAAGGGAAGAGAAGTGTTTGATAAGGTAATTTAAGGATAGGGAAGGTGTATGAACATCTGGATACAATTTTTGCTGATGATTTAACCGTCCAAGAGAAATTGGCTTCAAAACCCTAGGAGAGGGAAATGAACTTGCCAAGGCACAACTGAAGCATGAACAAGATGTAAAATGACTCATTAGACCCTGACATGATAATGAAAACCCTATGAATGATGATAGACCCAGCTAAATAGTGACATATATTGGCATTTGGGCAACTTTAGAAGGAGTTAAAGCAAACCCTAGACCTAATGCCTATGGTGACCAAATTTTGCTTGAAGACTCACTGAAATGACAAAATTTGACCTTGACACTTCAAAATCACTTTGTAAGAGCATATTTGATCACTGGAGGAAGGCTGGAAAGACTGACACTAACACCTTGCATTGAAGTTGTTTTGTATCTACTGATTTGACCCCATTTGTACCTATTTTTCACAATGGTCTTTGAATCCATAGCTAACCCTAGCTCAATGGAAGGGGAAATTAGGGTTTGGTGTAGGGAAAAACAGGGGATTTGGGCACTTTTAGAAATTGAGTGAAATGGAGGGGTTAGGGGGTCTCTAAATTCTTGGGAACATTTGGTGAGATATGGAAGGATGTTAGGGACTAGGTGAAAGTTCAATTTCAGGAAAAGGATGAGAGGAAGGGATCCAAAAGAGATAAAAAGAGTCCTGGCCTAGGAATGTAGGGTCTAGGCTAGGGTTTTGGGAAAAAGGGAGTAGATGAGGGATAGAGGTGTGGGAATGTGTCTATGGGGATGCATGGAAGGTGTGGGAGGATAATTGAGATTATGTTTGAGGGTTTTTCTCAATAATTCCACCAAAGAGACTATGAACCCAAGAAAACCCTAGGAGAGGGAAATATGATCTTTCCAAGCATGAACTAAAGTGAAACAAGGTATAATATGACCCACTTACTTTCCAATGATAGTCTGGAACATGAAATGATGATTTGGATTTCCTTGGAAGAGAACTACTCTTTCTTTTGAATGTGGAATGAGCAAATGAACTTGTGTTTTGGTCTTTCATACCTTGTGGAAATCAACTTCTTCATAATGGTAGGGTGGCCCACCATGTGTTTTCACTTTTTCTTTGAAAACTATGTATCTTTGAAACATTTGAATGCATAGTTAGAGAATTTGAATTTATTACATCATATTTTGAAATAAATTACACTTTGAAACAAAACCTTTGAGAAAATTCCCTATTACTACAACTTCATTTTCTGGATTTATGAATGAAATGACATATTTTGATGACTCTAACCCTAATGACCTTGTGGTGACACTGAGATGAATGAATACTGTAGTGATATGAATGAGATGATGATGATGATTTTTCAGTGATGGCACATCCAACTGAGTGATGGCAGTGACCGGAACAGGAAAATTTTGAAGGGGCAGTAATAAACCTAGACACACTAGCCAGTGACCAAATTTTATTCTGAAAACCTAATGAAATAATAAAATGTGACTTGAAACCCTAACACAAACCTTCTAGAGCATATTTTATCATCGGTGACTAGTAGGACTGACAGAAGCTAACATTGGCTCCAGCTGGGGATGGTGGCTCCTTTAGGAGGTGTCAAGAACACCATAGACCAGGTATCCTTGTCCATTGGGCATGGACTAAAAAACAAAAAGACCAAACTCAAAACTCAAAACTGACCGAAAAACTCAACTGAATTGATAGACTGAAAAACCGACTTAACTCTAAAACTGACTATTGAATGAAAAACTGACTGAAAAAACTGACTTTACAACTTAAAAAAAAATAGTTGATCATAGAAGCCTTAGGGCCTTCTCCTTAGGCTTCAAAATTCTAATGATAACTACCATCCTGCTGAATATTTATATACAATCATCTATAATGATCCCCCTAGTGTAACCAATCCAGAAAATGGCTACTTGAGTCCTACTCACTCTTTCCTTGAGCAGGCGAAAAAAAACAAAATCTAGGCCACTCCAAGTGTCCACTAAACATGTGTACATGATCCATAAGTATATTAAAATTTGCCTCCCTTGATGACTGCAACAACTTGACACAAGGATCCTAAAGCTTGTGAATGACTACATTTTCTTGATGATCAACAATGGGACAAAAATCTTCTTCCTTTTTAGACATTGGTTTCTTTATAAAATGAAGTTTGTCATTCTCAAGAGAAACAGATGTAGACTACAATTTTTTGGATGAACTTTGTAACGAGACTCCTGCTAAAAAATACAATGAAGCCAACTGCTTGATCAAATTCATGTCATCTTTGTTTTGAAGCTCATAGTTAACTAATGGTGAATGACTACAGATAGCATCCACAACATCAGTTATTGAATCAAGGAGAACTTAAGAGGACTGTTGCAACTTGTGATACATTGGTTCCAATGAGGCTACATGATTTTCTATAAACTCTTCATGATCCACACTTTCGACTTCATTTTCAAACCGAATGTTGCTTGGTAATGGTGATTATGGAATGAAAAAAGGTTTTATATTACAAACAACATTGTCAATAGCATCAGAAGAAGGTTTCCAACTATTGTTAACTTGCTGATTTTCTTCCTTGGTAACCTTATAGTTTGCTCTTATTATTTAGAAAGAAGAGAAACAAAAAGGTAAGGTGCCTTGGTCAATAATTTCATGGCCCTCTCCATGCTCAACATCAAAAATGAAAGATTGTTGATTTATAATCTTAGGAAAGTTTTCTCTCAGTAATTAAAATGAAGTAAAACATAAAGGAAAATACCTGTCACCTGATTTGAAATTTTCTATATTCTCTTCATTGTTTCCATGACTGATATGCATAGGCCGAGTGCTACATTTGAGCTACTGTAATGAAGCTTCTTCCTCCCAAAAAAATGTCGATGATTTCCTTGTAAAGTCAGCCTCTATTTCAACAACATAATCATCGTCATACTGATCATACTTGGGTAACTCATCATTATAAGGAATGCCATCAAACATACACATTAGATCAGCAGATTGATCCTCGATGGTTTGATCTACACATCCATCTTCATGACTATCCATAAATGAATACAATCACTTTCTAATCTATGGTAACTGAGATTAGCAGCAAAATGGTTAGGGTCGACAACCTCTTCTTCTTCTGCAATACATGGCACATGGTGTTTTTGAACAACAAGTTCATCTCTCATGATGATCTTTTGGATCATTTCTTCCATTGTGCTTATCAAAATGTCAATATTCACTTCTGAAGATGTTAGATGTTCCTTCTCTATGTTCTCCCTCACTTCTTCTTTCAACTTTGACCTTTTGACCAACAGATTAGCTCCACAGCTATTGCACTATCCTTCATTTCTTCGAGTGCGGTAGTTTTCCTTTCTCTCAATTGAAATGCCATTTTTGGATCAAAGGCATTCGATTAGCGTAAAAGAGATAAACTGAGAGGTGGTTTTATATCAATAGGCATTGAATGGTATACTTGATTGAATCTAACTAAAAAGTGTTGCACTGTTTCTCATGGATGTCTTTCCAAATGATTATATTCTTCTAAAATAAGGAAATAATTTCTCTTGATCACCCATCTATCAAGAAAGACTTTCACAAACTAATGGAAATCGAACATTCTTGCATCTGGTAAGTTCTTGAACCATTTCTTGACTTTTCCTTACAAAGATAAAGAAAAAATACTCATACTGACATGATCTTCTTCAACCTTAGAAGGGTTGAGAAAATTTTCAAAGTTATGAATGTGTTTTTCAGCGGTGATGTTGTCAGATTCTCCATCAAACCTGAGAATATATTTGTAATAATTCTCAGGGAAATCATGGAGTATAAGAGATAAGATGAGTGGCTTGTATCTATCTGGAATTTTACAAGGTGTAGGAGTATGTACAGAAGTTGTAGGATTAGTCTTGATATCTTGAAGCTTATCAAGTTGAAGATGGTCAACATAAGTTTTAGAAGAAGGGTCTTGATCAAAACCAATTTTTTTTTTCACAATCTTAAAAGGAAAGGAATCAAATGTGGGTCTGGGATATTTTCTCAAATACAATATACTCTGGAAAACCCTCTTGACATTCTCAGGAAAAGAAAAGAAATAATTTACAACAGAGAACATGAAGTCTTGGATGAAATTCAAACTTGAATACCCGATGTTCCCATATTGTCCCTACATGTTTCTGTTGTTAAGGTTCATCCTCAAATGGAGTCTTTGAATTAAATTTTAAATTTACTTTGAGTCCCCAGGTGAATAATTTCAGCCTTCCTGTGTCTGGCCCTTATCCACCATCAGCAATCATATTTGATCCTTGTCTTTTTTTCCTAGGGAAGATATGATCTCTCATTTCCCTAGAAATGGCACAAAAATGTTATCCTCCACAATATCCCAAGGTTGAGAAGGGAAATCAAAGGAGGTAACCTCAAACCACTTGTGGTTTAGCAGCTAGCCTTGCTAAACCAAAGAGGAATCTCTCTATGAATTCGCAGCCAATGATGACTGGAATGGAAAATGATTTTAGGCTAGATATGTTAGGCTCAGGTAGGGTTTTGAAAGTTTTAGGTTTTGATACTGGATAAGGGATGAAAACTAGGTTATAGCTAAGTCAAAGGATCAAAGCGTTATAACAACAAAGATATATAGGAGCAAGGTAGAAATGCTTTTGTGATAGATTTAGGGTTTGTTGGTGTAGTGTATTATTTGGAAGAAGAAAAAGGTCTTAATGAGCATGTGCATCATGGATTCATTAAGTAAGAAGGAAAATTACACAAAATGATATTCTGATCAAAACAAAACTTTATGCAACGAATTTTTTTTATAAACTTTAAGGAAAACCACTGAAGAAATAAGATATGAAAGGATAGATGTATATCATTCAAATAAAAATAAAAAATAGAAAATGCATCATCACAAACTCACTACAAATGAATTTCTAGATAATAGTTACAAACTGCTCCTTTGATTTCCTGAATAAAGTGTCCATGTACAAGCTACGAGTGTTCTCTTCTCTAATGTCCAACCTATTCTATGACTGAGGAAATGATACATATAGAGCAAACCAACACCTCCTTTCTCTCAGGGGTCAAATCCATGAGTCTAGGAACTTCTACATGAGGTGTTCCAACCAAACCCTAATGTCTAGGGAGTTTAAAACAACTCCTCCAATTAAACTTTGACTCAAACCACTCTCATTAATGAAGCCTAAATTTACATAAAAACAACTTTAACAAGACTATTTACCCATCATTACATCATAATTACATCAAGTTTAATCAATTACACCATAAAAATTTGAATCCAATTGATAAAACTGAAGAAAAGATGTCAGAAGAAAAAACGTAGCGAAATCAACCAATAACGCAATGAGCATGGAGAAAACGCAGCGAATTTGGGAGAACCGATTTTTGAAGGCCTTCTTGAAGTCCAAATTCTGATCTTAATGGCTCATTGGAAAGTTGTGGATGTCTACTACATTACGGATGCTTTATGAGCTGAAAAAGGTCACTTCTAGCCCCTCAAAATGGCATTCTTCCACAGGTACTCTCAGAAACGCAGTGTGGTCTCCAACAAGGTTGTAGAAAGGTGGTTTTTGGGCATTTTCACCTGTCAAAACCTACTAAAAGTATGCTTCCCTCAAGCCAAATGTGATCTATAGGCCATTCCAATTCCATATTTGTAAACAAAAAGGTATTTGGAGCTCCCTAACAAAATCGCAGTTTGGAGCACGTTGTGTTTTTGTCTCCATGACTATGTCAAAATTACCAAAACATTCTGGCTTTTTTACAAAAATAGGGCTTAAAGATGGAGCCATATCTATCTAACCATAAGGCTTTTTGGAAAATCGAGAGAGGTTTATGTTACTCTATATGTTATTAAGAAAGAATTCCTCCAAGTTTCAAAAAATGTTTCCCACTTGTTCAGAATCAAAGTTTGAAGTTGGTCACTTACAATTGGAAAAGCGTAGCGTGCTCACAACAAAAACGCAATGAAAATTTTGTAGAGTGATTTGGAGGCCTCCCTAGAATATTTTTGGGCTGCAAGTGGTATGGTTGGAAATATATGGATGTCTTACACACAATAGGGTCATCAAGCACTATAAAAACATTCTCCAAGACACCTAAAAATTCAATCTCCCAAGACTACTCCAAAAGTGAAGCAACTCTCTTATGGCAACTGTATTTTGGCCATTTCTCCCAAATCATAACACTTGTGCATAAAATGAAGGAGGCTTTTTTTCTTTGTTCTATTATTGAAAAAAACCACTTTAACATTTGTAAAATTCATCTCTATTTGGTAAAAAACATACTTTGAAGCAAAATTATCCCTATGTGTAGCAAATGATTTGTCTCTTTGAATGATTTCTTGAGAAATGGTGAAGACATTATCTATTGTGTTGAAGTTGGCTCATATTTACTGATCTGACCTCCTTTGTGCCTCTTTTTAGCAAAGGTATCTGAATCCAAGCCTAACCCTAGCTCAATGGAAGGGGAAATTAGGGTTTAGTGTAGGGAAAAACAAGGGATTTGAGCAGTTTTTTAATTGAGTGAAATGGAGGGGTTAGGGGGTCTCTAAATTCTTTGGAAAATTTGGTGAGATACGGAAGGATTTCAGGGAATGGGGGAAAGTGGAATTTCATGGAAATGATTAGGGGAAGGGATCCAAAAGAGAGAAAAAAAGTCCTATCCTAGTGTTGAGGCCAGGAAAATCGTTGCAACAACATCGAGGAAAACCACCCGGTCTGGACTTAATACAGCTCCTTTTCCGTTTGGTGTGGTGGCTCCGATTGGAAATAATGGGACCAATTTCCCAATGATGAATAAAAAGGGGATGGATAAATGAGTGGTTCTCTAATATAATGGTAATTGATGAATGATTTAATCTAAAAAGTAGAAATATGAATAACTATCCTATCCCGGGAAATTTCTGATTTTAGTGTAACGTTTGATAATCTTTATCTACTAACAGGCATATAGATGACTCTATTGGTAAACAAAGACATTCATTCATATGATAATTACTTTGTTCAAGTAGTTGAACAAAGTAATCATTAAAAACATTATTACACTATCCTTTATATATCATTGAAACATATATGACTAAAAGAATAACATTCCTTAAACATTCAGTAGTGAAAAATATAAGGATTGTTGTTAAAAACACATACATATATCACATGATAGCAAGAGTAAACAAATGACGATTCACATGAAAGAATGAAACAAGATCATAGATAATAGTACCATATGTGATTTGAATCACTCCCGATATCAATCGCATTCAAATTCCTTTTTCCAACTTAGAAATACTTTCACATCAAGGCAATAGTGCACATCCCATCAAAGCTTTCTTCGTTAGAATTCGGAATACTGGCCCAGTCTTTATAAAAAAATATACTAGAAGCACAATATTGCAACTTCTAGATTTCAGTTTTATACAAAACTTGAGGACCCTTTCTAAATGCATGAAAGGGTCTATAAATACTAATTAAACTAACTAACTACAAAAATAAAATGCTATTAATTGGTACAACTAAATCTTGAGTATCTCCTCCACAATAGGTTTGTTGGTAGTCAGCAGCGTGATTCATTGTTTCGGCTATTCTCCTTTTGATTTGAGTTGGCAGATTGCAAGCATCGGTTCTATGTCTGGAGGACGACTGAGACGAGAATGGAGTTGAGTTGAGTATGTGGCATCATGGATTTCAGGAATGATACAACCGATCGCATCGGTTAAACATTTGAAGGCAGCCCTTTGACTGTATGGTTTTACTAAGAAAAACCAATAGGTATCCCAAGTTAAACTTTGGATGCCGACAATCAGTCTTCCATTCTTCCCCAATTCTTGATTGCATGCTTGCTCCAATGTTTTGGCCGACAGCAATTTACCTGGCGTACATTGTGAAATCATGTTAGACAAATGAAGATTGTTATTGATTAGCTCAATTAAATTACTCGTGGATAATCTACATCTGGAAATCTCTCTCTCTGCTTTCATCAGCTGTGACTGCCATTCTAAGAAAAGGATCTCCTTGTGTAATTCTATAATTTTGGGTAGATTTGCTGCCTACCCTTCATTGGTGTCTTGCCAAGCAAGAAAGTTTGTCAGAGTCTCATCGGCATGTTCCAAATCCTGCCTATCATCTACTGACTTTTCAACTATTGATGCCGTTATATCACAAAGGGGCTCAACCAGAGAAATGTTATGACATAACAGTCTTAACTATGTAACCAATGCTTTCTTAATCTGTAGCGCTTTGGACCAGAAATCTGCAGGTTGTGGAAGACTCTTGAACTTTTCTGCTTGAAGTGACAGCTGAGCAATTTGCTCATCTTTCGTTTTCATCATTAGTTCATTCATTGTCTTTAACCTGGCCAATGCTTCGGATAATTCTTTTTGCTTTTGTATTGCGCTTGAGTCTATTCTCTCTTTCTCTTCAAGCAATTGCTTACTCAATTGATTGTTTAATTGTTGTTGTGTTGATAGTTGTTGTTCCAACTGTTCAATTTTCTGTTGTGCTTCGGACACCTGTGATTGCAACAAAACAATTGCTTGGTCCTTTTCTTTAAGTAGATTACTTACTTCTGATGCCTTGTCCATAGTGGCTGCTGAATAAGCTCTGGCATACTGAGAAAGCTTTGTTAGGTCATTGGAAGGGTTAAACGCTTCTTTCCACACTACATTAGTTGTCTCTGTTTGTGCTGGAAACAGGGAAGATTGATCAAGTCTTCTCCTTTTCCTCTGTCTTTTCACTACAGCCCTGTGTTTGGGACTGTAAAAGACATCTAATGGAGTTATGTCCTCTACGTGCAAAATAATTTGATCGGAGGGATCTTTTGGAATAATTTCTAAATCCGTACTAAGGGGTAGGCCAATGGTTGCTTCATTCGGAACCGTTGTTGACATTGTATCTTGTCCATCTGTTACTTTGGGTGTATTGGCACCTTTTGGACCTTCCAGGTTGCTTATAATGGAGTCAATTTGCTGCCATTCTTGGAGTATTTTAGGATCAATCTGAGTATCCACATTGATATTTTCGTTGACCTTGTCCTGTTCTTTTTTCTTCTCTTTCTCCCGCTCTTTCTCCTGCTCTTTCTCCTATTCTAGTTATTTTCCTACAGCAGGAGGTTTGTCAATGATTTGTTGTTCAGGCTCGCTTGATTGTGTTATCAGGGTAGTAGCTAATAAGTCCAGAGGTAGAGTTTGCAACCTCTGTTCTATGAGCTTATTGAATTCTACTAGCCTCTCATCGTTATATCTCATTTTGGCCAGCATTTGTACCTGGAATAATGATTCTGCCGAAGAAAACAAGTCATCAAAATCATCTTTCTCATGATCAAACCTTGCAAGTTTGGCTTGTTCAAGCACAGTATAGGCAACCTTCCTTGGATCGAATTGCCTATTAGGAATGGTGGTGAGGTTGAGCATGTTTATTTTCTCTGCTTCTTTCTCCGCATGCTTGTAGTCGTGCAAAGTATAAACACCGCATCTCAAAGGAAAAGTAGGCCAAGCCTGCTTTTTTGAAGTCCTAAGAGTCTTGGATGTTCCTGTGGTTGTAATTTGGTAGGCCAATTCTCGGGCTAACAGCTTGTCAGGTATATATAGAGGAAGGACATGAGGTCTTGCAAGGCTACCAAAAACCCTTATGTATGTGAACTTGTCTTCCCCGAACCAATTTCCTACAGTGGTTAGGTCAACTTCTGCTTCCAAAGAAATCTTTGGGGCAGGCTTATCAAAAATGGCATAGTAAATAGGCAACATAAAACCATTACAGATTTGGTACAAGTGGTCCTTATAGTGCGCCTTCCACAGCTTTTGGTGATAAATGTGAATTGACATGGGATCTTGTGAAGTCCATCTCCACCCCAGTACAGGAAATTCAGAATTGAAACAAAGAGTATCTAAAATATAAGCACTAAAATAAAACGGAGGAATAGACCTATCGGTCACGCGAGTTTTTGCTCTAAACTCAAGAATTGTAGTGGCTAATTTATCTGGCAATATATTTCCCCAATCCATTACTTCACTGTTAACTTCCGCTTCCATTAAAGGAACCATTTCAATAGTGAATTTTGCAGAATCATGCAATCCCCAAATTCTACACATCATTGCCCCGGCATAACAGTAAGGAGAACATAATGAATCTACAGAGTACTTACCTGAAGATTCATGTTTGTGCCTTGCGGGGTTCTGTCTCCACTCCCTAATTGGATCCGATTCAGTCTCATTCTCACTTACGAACTTCTCAAGAAAGGCTTTATTGTATTTCTTTTGAGGTTTGGGCAAGTGATACATTTTTCTTAAGTCATCAAGCTGAAATGAGCCGAAGACCCTTCCGTCAACTGTGAAAAATGTTCTGTTTAAAATCGGGATCTACTCTACTACCCATCACACTACATTAGTGTATGGAAGAATTTTTTCACGTGTTGTTATTCGGTGCAGATATGAATCAGCTAAATCTTTCAGGGAAGCCTCTGTTTTTATAGTTGAATTTGCGGCAGCTTGTACTGATACTGTCTCAGGCTCCTTTGCTTCAATTAAATTATATATGCTTTGCCAACTTGTGTTTCCAAGGCCAAGACACGTAGTGTCTGAAATCAATCCCTTTTTGCTTAGTCATGGATCAGTGGTGGATTGCACTGTTACTGCAGGAGCCGCTGCTGCTGCAGATCTCTTAGATTTCTTTCCATTTGGTCTGAACTTGTTGCTTCGATGGAGCTCTACGTAAGGAATAAAATGAACGTGATATAGAGAATAGGTAATGTGAGCCAATATTAAAGAATTATATCAATTAGCGAATAATGAAGGATTAAAATAATACTGTCGCAGATACAATCTTAGGGAAGATCTCAACATAACTGCTTCATTAATTGGTCGCTTAACCTGTCAATCATGGTAAAGGAGTTTTAAATACTCATCATATCGTTTATATGCCGAATGATTCATTCAAGCATGGCTTGAGTTTTTTGGTGGATAATCACAAGTAAATCGCTATCGGGAACGGAAAGGCTTTTAATAATAATCCAAAATAATGCATGCAAGCCTTTTAAATCTATTTTGAAACTCGTGCCTTGATTTATCAGATCGCAATCAAAGATGAGATTGGGTCGTAATACTTTTGTTATTGCAAAAATTGCCGATCCCCGATAGTGATACACCTTATCGCATCAGGAGATTTAAAGGTGTCTTAAACTTGCACTACGTTATATCCCCCGATTGCCGATAGCGATATCGCATCGGAGAAATAGGGGAGGGCCTTTCGTTATATTTTCTGCTCGCCTTTCCCGATAACCGATAGTTGTTCACTTTTCAGATCGGGGTAAGTCAATGGGTCTTTGTATTATGTTTTCCTTGTTGTTGCGATATGCGATCTTGCGATTGCTTTATCGCAATAATAAAGAATTTTATATTTATTCATAAGACCAATTTCATTATAGTTCAAAAGGTTTATAATATTACGTTTCCTTTGGACCTTTTGATTAAGGATTTTCTAATGATGAGTTTATACCAATTTATTCCCCACATCTATGTTTAAAAGGGACCCATTTCATATTATAGTTAGAAAGAAAAATTTTATGAAATGGGGGGTTGTTGTACAGCACAACAATTGGTGATTCACTGGGAGAAACAGTTATCTCTGAAAAATGTTGAAATACTTAAACTTTCTTTATAAAGAAATCTTATATAAGAGGAGAATTCTAATATAACTAGGTATATATAAATTCTGAATATAATAATAGTTGTTTCTGCTATTTTCTTCTCTTGTTAAAATTAAATACATTCTATGTTTTAAACTAGCCTTAATTGGTTGATAATGATAAAACAAAGAACTTTTCCAACTTAGCTTTATAATGACTCCTTTGTCATAGGTAGAGCCTCTACGGCCAGCAAATGTCTATAATCTCGACAGGGATACCTTTTAACCATTTAATCGTCCATTATCCCATCCATTTCAGAGTATAATTAAAAGAATGAATCCAAAAATATGCCTTCATATTTTGTATCACTTTTCTTTTTTCTTATTTTGCAAGATAAAAAGCCATTGTCCTAGTTTGGTGGCCAGCTATTTGACAATGCCATTCACTGGTTGTAATTTAACTGAACAAGCTGGCTCGCGATGAGACCCCTTGTGATATAATTATAAGCCATTGCCCTATTTTGGTATGAAGTATTGGTAATGTCAGTTGAACTATTCCCCAGTGATCATGGTAAGCAGGCTTGTAATAAGACCCCTTATATTTTATATCAAATATATTTTAGAATTACATTGAGTAATCATAAACTTTGATGAATGGGATGAACAATTTTTCTCCTTAAGAGAGCATGGATGACAGGGTAAGAGTTGAAGATGCTAAGATTGAATCAGTTTCTGTTTTTGTATTGATAACTATTTTTGGCCATTTAAAAACATTAAAATGATTTACAGTACTTCTAAATCTTGAGAAGATTTCACAAAAATAAAATGGGGTTTTAGAATCTAAATATACCTAATTTCCTAGAAATTTTCCTCTTGTTTAAGGTTTCCATTTTTAAAAGTAAATATCAAAACTATTTCTTTTGAGAAACCTTTTCAGTATAGCAAAGGCCAATGGAAGATATCTTACAACTTTATTTTCCAATAATCCTAAAAACTATGAACCCAAATTTTGCTGAAAATTGAATATTTACAAAGGGAGAAGGGGTTATCTTCTCAATTGAAGAATTTTTTCAAGATAAGTCCATTAACAGGAAGAGAATCTCTCTTACCTAATAGATCTTGCAATATGAAAGTAGAAGGGCATATCTTCTCGTTGATTTGAAATGGTCCGAGCCACATTTTCTGGAACTTAGTGTGTTTTCCTTTATCCTCATGGGCTTTGTCCCATTTCAGAACTAGATCACCAACTTGTAATTGTTTTGAACTGGATGAAGTTGAATCAAAAGATGACTTGATAATTTGTTGATGTTTTGCATGTATAATTCTAGCTTTTTCCCTTTTTTCTTCTAATTTTAAAATTTGATCATGTCTTAGTTGAATAGAAGATGAGGGACTTTCTTCAATAAACGGCACTAAAGCTAGAGATAGAAGTATCAAATTAGTTGGTATGACAGCTTCCTTCCCATATACAAGATTAAATGGAGAAGTACCTATGGAAGCCTTCTGTGTTATTCTATCAGCCCATAGTGCAAATATCAAAGATTTATGCCAGATTTTATGATTCTGCTCAATAGTTCGCTTAATGATTTTGATAAGATTTTTATTGGTGGATTCTGCTAAACCATTACCTTGGGGATAGTAATTCGTAGAATATTTCAATTTAAACCCTCTTTTGATAGCAAACTCAAACATATAATTTCCAGAGAAATAAGATGCATTATCAAAAACAAGAGCGTTTGGGACACCAAACCTGGTAATAATGAATTGATCTGTGAACTCTATAATTGCCTCAAAGTTTGTTGTCTTCAGAGGAATTGATTCAACCCACTTAGTAAAGTAATCAGTAGCAGTAAGGATATACTTATGTTGTTTGGATGACTGTGGAGTGATTTCCCCAATGATATCCAATCCCCATTGCTCGAAAGGTTGTTCAATGTTCACTCATTGCAAAGGGAAAGCTGGTTTTCTTTGTCTTCCCCTGGAGATTTGACAACTTCAGCATTTCCTTACGTATTCGTGAGTGTCTCTGAAAAGGGTGGGCCAAAAATATCCAGCATGAATGATTTTGTGGGTTGTTGTATCAGCTCCAAAATGTCCTCCTGTTGGCCCATCATGTAGCTCCTACAAAACTTTTTGCGCTTCAAGTTTTTCTAGGAATCTTAATAGAATTGAATCATAATTTCGCCTAAAAAGTACATCATCTACAATTATGAAGTTTTTCGCTTCTAATTAAATGGCACGTTTGTTTTTATAGGAGAGATTAAAAGGTGCGTATCCATTTTTTAAATAGAAAACCAGATCTGCATATTGTGATTCAGGATCGGTGATACTTATCTGATTGATTTCTTCAGTATGTTATGTACCTTCTAGTTCTTGAATATTGGATGCTCCTGCTAATAACCTGCAAAAACCTTGGCCTCTGACAATCTTTTCTGGCTTGATTTCTAAGTCATATTCTTGTAATGTTGTGACCCAATTTGCCCTTTTTTCTCCTAATTCCCTTTGAATTAGTAATTGTCTTACTGCTCAAAAAGGAACTATAAATTTTGTGTGAGTTTTTTAGAGAAAGGGTCTATAGTGTTTGATGGTTTTGTACACAACAAAGGCTGCTTTTCAACTTCCGAATAATTAAGTTCAGCACCTTGAATATTTGAACTGTAAAATGAAATTGGTGCCTCCAACTTTTGATCATTAATCTGAGTCAGCACTGCTACATAGGACGAGGTGGATGCGAGAGTATATAGTATGAAATGACTTGAAAAATTGGGAGTGCTTAAAGCAGGGGCGTTAATTATTGATTGTTTGATAGAATCAAATGCCTCTTTTTCTGCAGATCCCCATTTAAACACCGAATTTTTCTTAATCATTGTTTGCAATGGTAAAATAATCTGGGAAAAATCTGGAACGAATTGTTTAACAAAGTTAATTTGACCCAAAAATGACTGCATGGAATTTTATTATGAGGGAGTGGAATATCAGAAATCTCTTTAATTCTATCTGGATCAATATAAATACCATCTTTTGAAACAATGAAGCCTAAGAGCTTTCCTTGATTAAGAGCAAAAAAGGACTTTTTTGGATTGAGCGAGATACCATACCTTCTGCAGCATTCAAAGATTTGTTTTAAATCATGTAAATGATTAGACCTTTTCTTGGAAAATATAGTAATATCATCTAAATAGACAACTACTATTTTATTGATCAATCCTTTTAATGCTATATCCATTGCTCTTTGGAATGTGGCTTCTGCATTGATAAGTCCAAAAGGTATTTTTTGGTAAGCATAAGTTCCCCTTTTAGTTCTGAAGGTAGTTTTAAGCCTGTCATCAGGATGGACCAAAATCTTGTTATATCCTGAAAAACCATTTAAAAAGGACATTAACTCAAGAACCAGCTACTAAATGGAGTATCTGCTCCATGATAGGTAAAGGGGAGTTATCCTTTTGGCTTGATTTATTAAGCTTTCTGAAATCTATGCAAATCCTGATGTCGCCATTTTTCTTTCTAACAGACACCATATTGGACACCCAATTTGAATGTCTGACAAGAAAAATGATCTTAGCCTTCAAGAGTTTGTTTAGTTCAGTTTTCATTTGACTCTCTAGGTTAGGATGAATTTTCCTTAACTTCTATTGGACTGGTTTTTGTTCAGAAAGCATTGGAATAGTATGCTGAATGATCGATGCATTGTATGTTTTCAAATCATCATATTTCCAAGCGAAGACATATTTATTTTTTCGTAATAATCTAATGAATGATGTTCTTTCTTCTAAAGAAAGTCCTAATCCCAAATTGATGTTTTGAGGGTTTTCCTCAGTACCTAGGTTTATTAATTCAAATCTTAAAGTAGAACTCTGGAGCTTTGAATTGGTCACCTGTTTAAACCTGTCTTTAATATCATAAAGATCTTCTAGCTTAACCACTGGTTTTGGTATTGAGTTTTCTTCTTGCTTTTCCTTTATTTGAAGGTCATGATCACTTTCATCAATGATTTGATCATCATAGGACTTGTCGGAAGTCAAGAAATTTAAAATTTCTTCGTCATGATTGAACACTCGCCAATTGGTGACATTGTCGGGAATTGATGGTCTAAAAATTAACTCTACTGAAAATCTGTCTGGGCTGTAATCTTCGGAAGCTAGGAGTTTAGAAGCAACATTAGCTAACAAGTCTGCTGCTGCATTCTAGGATTTAGGGATAGGAGAAATTTTGAATGCTAAAAATTGAGATATAAGTTCCTGCACCAAAGACTGATAGTGTTTGAGATGACTAGAAAGACAGTGAATTGTATTTCTAACTTGTTTTATGACAATTTCTGAATCACCAAACACTTTCAAATATTGAACTTTTAGACCAATAGCTTTGTATAGTCCTTGAACTGAGGCCTCATATTCAGCCGTATTATTTGTGCATTCAAATTCCAATCTACATGATAACATAGTTTTTTCACCTTCAGGGCTAACTAAAATACACCCTGCTCCTGCACCTTCACTAGATTTAGACCCATCAAAGTATAGTGACCAAAATAAAGAATTATCAACAATTTTATTTACAGTTTCCTCAGCAATATTGACACATCTTGATCTATCGGTTTGTGAAAAATTTTCAATTTGGGATGTGAAATTATTAACTGAGAAAGGAGATGGTTGGGCAGTGAAATTGCCAAAGAATGATTTAGAAGAGTAAATCCACAAAATATTGTTATTGAATGTTATTGGTTGATTCTCCTATTCAAATTCAGTGACAGTATGGGTCATATGTTTCTCTCGATCGATTTTGATCTGATTTGGCTTTCCTTTATAGGGTAGCCACATATGGGACCAATTGGTAGAAATATAACCATGGAGTTTCTCAGACCAATCTCTACTCAAAATTAAACCATAAAATTAAGGTATATCAGCGATTAAAATATCAATCCTCTGAACCACTCGTGGATCAGCTGATAACCTGATAGTTACGGAGTTGATTTCCCCTAAAACCTGGACCTTGGTTCTATCCAACTGTACAATATGAATTCCAGACTTTTGGGGTTCAATGTTCAGTTTGGAACAAACTGAAGCTAGCATTATGTTAGAGGATGCCCCTGAGTCAATCAAACAGTTGTGTAGATTTCTATTATAGATCTCATAGGTCAAGAGATATGAAAATTTGATCTGTCTCCGATTAAAACTGCATCAGTAGCTTCTACTCTACCAGGAGGTGGTTGACCTGAATCATTTGCAGCTTTGGAGAACACAGCATTAGGAAGAGGTGAAGCAGGTACTGCATTTAGTTCCTTAAGGAGTAATTTATGCTGATGTTTGAGTTTGATAAGTTCAAACATATTAATGTTTGCCTTTGTCTTCTTCATATCATCGATAATATTGTAATCCATTGAATCTGATACTACCAATGTCTTAGATGTTGAGGGTATGTTTGAGGATGATGGTTGATTTTGGGATGTTGTCGCCGCAGATTTCTTTGTGGGAACCTTTTCTTTTATAGTAGTGGTACTTGCAGTCCGTTTCTTTGAAATTGACTGAACAGGTTCAGGAGTACCTTTACTCCTAGTAGTCACAGGGAAAGCTTCTTATTCATTTTCTGTATCAGAGTTAGGTAAAATTAAGTCCCACATCCCATGGCATTCGACAACCTCCTCTTCTTCGGGTTCGTCGGATGGTAAGACTGTTTCATCTTCTTCTTCCTCTTCAGGATCTGAGTCTGCATTAGATATAGCATTTGGTGGTTTTGACTCAGGTTTCTTAAAATTTCTAAATGGCCTCTTTGTTGAAGTTTTAGCTACTTGTTGTTTGATTTCAACCATTTCATTTGACATAGTCTTGAGGACCTTTTGCAGACCCTCCATATCATATGGATCTTTAGGGGTTTTCTTCTTTGAATCATCTTTAAAAGAGACTTTTTTTTATTTTTTATCTTCAAGAGCAGCTTTCTTTTCTAAAGAAATAATGTGTTTCTCTACAACAAGCGCCTCTTTCATGTTTTCAGCTAAAGTTGGTTTTGCAGCTCTATCTACAAAAATGGCTATATTTGAAGGTAGGGTTGTTATATACCATTCGCTTCTAATTTGCTCACTTGGTTTAGAGTCGGTTGGAATCTTATTCAAGAGTTTATTGAATCGCGAGTTGAATTCCTTGATAGGTTCTCTAGATTCTATCCTAAGATTCAAAAGATCGTTGATTAATGTTGCTAAAGATCTATCATCGCCATATTTACTGAGAAACTATTCTTGAAAAATGTTCCAGCTAGTAATGGATCCAGAGGGTAGGGAAAAATACCAAGACCCAACTGATCCTTGTAAAGTATAAGGGAAAAGCCTAACGAAAACATCTTCCTGTGTCACTCCTTTTAAATTAACTGATAACATGAAATTGTTAATATGTTCTTCGGCTAGTGTTCCGGCATTTGGATTAAATTTCGGCAACCATTTTTCAGGAGAATCTGGAAATGGATGTAATGGTGCAGGCATAGTGACTACACCAGGACTGTTCCATGGATTCTGAGCCACCGTAGAACTAATAACAAATGATATTGCTGATGATACTCCTGATGTTTGGGGAGGAGTTGATATTGAATATTGAATAGGTTGGGATGTTGAAGTTGTTGATCCCTGCTGAACAACAATATGTAATGGAGGAGTGGATGGTTGACTTCACACTGGGGAAGATGAAATGGAGGATGATGATGAGAAGGTCTCATTGTCCGATCCTTCAGTGTTCTTTTTAGCCTTTTTCCTTTTCGGTAAAGGCAACTTAGTAGGTTCAATAGCGAGCTTTTCGCTTTGAAGTCTGGTGAGAGGGTGAGGTAGATTGAATTACGGAGTCTCACTGCCTTGAGATACTTCAGATTTCTGTGGTGATATAGAAAAGCCTTGAAGTTTTTGGATGAGAGGCTGAACTTCATGAGACTCAGGACTTAATCGATCTGGAGTATGGTGAGATTGAGCAGTGGTAGTTGACTCCTCTTCTTCTCGTTTGAATATTGATGTTCCAGAATGCAAACAGGAGGTCCGAGGTGAGGTGGAGGGAGATTTACTCTCAGAATGGTCTATAGGTTTTGGTTTGCTCACCATTCATAGTTCATGCCCTCCTTCTAGCGCCAAAAATGTTGAGGCCTCAAAAATTGCTGCAACAACATCGAGGAAAACCACCCAGTCTGGACCTTAATGCAGCTCCTTTTCCATTTGGTGTGGTGGCTCCGACTCGAAATAATGGGACCAGTTTCCCAACGATGAATAAAAAGGGGATGGATAAATGAGTGGTTCTCTAATATAATGGTAATGGATGAATGATTTAATCTAAAAATTAAAAATATGAATAGCTATCCTATCCTAGGAAATTTCTGCTTTTAGTGTAACATTTGATAATCTTTATCTACTAACAGGCATATAAATTACTCTATTGGTAAACAAAGACATTCATTCATATGATAATTACTTTGTTCAAGTAGTTGAACAAAGTAATCATTAAAAACATTATTACACTGTCCTTTATATATCACTGATACATATATGACTAAAAGAATAACATTCCTTAAACATTCAGTAGCGAAAAATATAAGGATTGTTGTTAAAAACACATACATATTTCCAATGATAGCAAGAGTAAACAAATGACGATTCACATGAAAGAATGAAACAAGATCATAGATAATAGTACCATATGTGATTTGAATCACTCCCGATACCAATCGCATTCAAATTCCTTTTTCCAACTTAGAAATACTTTCACATCAAGGCAATAGTGCACATCCCATCAAAGCTTTCTTCGTTAGAATTCGGAATTATAAAAAAATATGCCAGAAGCACAATAGTGCAACTTCCAGATTTGAGTTTTATACAAAAACTGAGGACCCTTTCTAAATGCATGAAAGGGTCTATAAATACTAATTAAACTAACTAACTACAAAAATAAAGTGCTATTAATTGGTACAACTAAATTTTGAGTATCTCCTCCACAATAGGTTTGTTGGTAGTCGGCAGCATGATTCATTGTTTCGGGTATTCTCCTTTTGATTTGAGTTGGCAAATTGCAAGCATAGGTTCCAATTCTGGAGGACGTCTGGGACGAGAATGGAGTTGAGCTGAGTATGTGGCATCATGGATTTGAGGAATGATACAACCAATCGCATCGGTTAAACATTTGAGGGCGGCCCTTTGACTGTATGGTTTTACTAAAAAAAACCAATAGGTATCCCAATTTAAACTTTGGATACCGGCAATTAGTCTTCCATTCTTCTCCAATTCTTGATTGCATGCTTGCTCCAATGTTTTGGCTGACAGCAATTTACCTAGGGTACATTGTGAAATCATGTTAGACAGATAAAGAGTGTTATTGATTAGCTCAATTAAATTACTTGTAGGTAATCTACATCTGGAAATCTCTCTCTCTGCTTTCATCAGCTGTGACTGCCATTCTAAGAAAAGGATTTCCTTGTGTGATTCTAAAAATTTTGGGTAGATTTGTTGCCTGCCCTTGATTGGTGTCTTGCCAAGCAAGAAAGTTTGTCATAGTCTCTGTTGGCATTATGTTTCAAGTGTTGTCCTTGATGGCAACTCACTCAGAGGTTGGTACAGGTGCTCAGAGGTTGGTACAGGTGATGGCAACCCTCTCTGGTAACAGATCTCAGATCAGGCACTCAGAAAGTAGAAAAAGAGATATACGCAGGTTTGTCAAAGAGAATCCGCGTATACATGCAGGTTTGCTTCAGTAAAAGCGCGTATATGTGGAAAACTTATCTTTGGTCCGTGGCGGTTATTCCTTGGAAGTTGTGCCTACGGTTTTGGACCATGGCGTCTCGACGAACGTGTTGATCCCTAGTTTCGAAGTTGATGGTATTGGTTTATTATGGTTTTGGACCATGGTATTGAGCAAGGCCTAAGGCTATATAAGGAGAAGATCATTAGGCCAAGAGGAAGTGTAAGTGTGAGGAAGTGATGGAGATCTGATAAAGTGTGAGATCCAGATGCTGGTTATGGGTTGGTGATGTCTTGCTTGATCTGAACCAAGGAGGCACTCATGTGAAGGATGTTGAATGAAGGATTGGGATCTCAAGGCTTGGAATGATTATCTTTATATGGGTTGAGTATGGATAGACTAGATCTATTGATGCATGTTATGAATGTTATGATTTGGGTATATTCTGATGTCTGAAGTAGCTGCAAAGTTATGAGGTTGAATTTGCAGATCTGTACGCGGGTTTGCCTTGGGAAAAGTGCGTATACACGCAGGTTGGGTTCGTCAAAGTAGCGTATACATTATGAGACTTGGGTTTCAGGTTGCTGTTGATTCTAGTTGTTGTTGCAGAGTTGTGGGCTCTGGTTGAGTTCTGTGACAGGGTTTCAGTATTGGGTGATTCAGAGATTGATTGTATTGCAATGGTGATTGTTCTATGGATCCAGTATGAAAATTTATGAAACGTGGTCCCTGGATGATTGTAGGCTGGCACCTACGTACTGGTAAACAAATTGGCCAGTACAAGAGCCAAGGGGGTTGTAGCTCCCTTCCAGGAGCAGCTTGAAAACGAGTGAAGGTTGGAGCCTTCAGTAGGCCAGCGCCTACGTACTAGTAAATGGAACGGCTAG